>VVHJ01064278.1:3181-37388 GCA_015107715.1 Tylochromis polylepis
GGCCCATTGCAGCCTATTCAGGGCTGCGCTGTTAGCTTAACGATACTACCCTTTCCACCGGCTGCAATGTCATTTACACAGCCGTGTTACTCAGCGGCTAGCCCTGCTGCTGCTGCTGCTGGGAGGGCTGTGTTGACACGTTGTAAATTATTATTCAGGAGTCCAAGGACCAAATGGGGAAAAAATACATAAAAATAGTCAGGTTTGGAAATCAAAATGGCGACTACCTAAAACCTAAACGTAATCAAAAAGTTCGGCTGTCCATCAACTGTGTAAACATCCAGTAAGTCCATATTTATCTGCTGTCATCAAGCACTGCAGTAACATTTAACATTCACGTCCATGCTCTCGAACATCTTTTTTCTTTATGAAAATAAACACACGCCACTTTAAGTTTAAAACTGGGGTGAAGAATGCAATAATGGATACATGAACATTTATTTACTATTGCAGGAAAATGATTTAGTTGTGCATGTACAGTAAGCGACTGAAAGACAAGTGCAGTCCTTATGTTTCCGGCTAGATTTTTTTTTACGAAAAGTCACACATGAACATCTCCCTGCTGTACCTGCACATGATTCCCCACTGTGTAGGGTTACAGGTCATGTTGCAGGTCTGCAAATTCATTAATTATATTTTGTCTTCAGCTGCACCGTGGAGCTGTATCACAGGGTGGAGTCGCTATATTAGTCTGCTTATTTCAGTTTAGATTTTATTGCTGAAAAATATTTAGTTTTGCTTTAGTCACATCAAGCTTTAGTTTATTATCAATAAACGCCTCCCTCTTATACAAGCTTGCTTTATTCTGCTGTTTAGGTCAATTAAAAGCCACAGCTGAGGAAATATGCTGCACACAAATCTGTCTAGAAGCTCAGTGGCTTTTATATTTACCATACCATTGCACAGACTGGCTTATGTATGCATATAGAATGAGATAAATATACAGCAGAAAGGAGGGGGATGGTCTGCATTGTGTCAAATGCAAGACTACTTGGTCTGCATGGTTTCCTTCTTGTGTTGTGCAGGCATTCATTCCTGTGCCAAAGCTCATGTTTTCAGTTCCTTGTGTAGTGTGCTCCATAAGTTCTTTTTGGTTGTGGTTTCTTGTGTATGTTTATAGTATTGACTTCCATTGCTTGTCTACTGGCTTCTATGCAACAGTGATTGCAGTTGCAGGTATTAAACGTATTTTAAAAAGAAGAGCCTCAGAGCAACTTGTAGTTACTAAGATTTGAGACTAGTAAAGGCAGAAGAAAATGAATGGAAGGATAGAAAATCTTCACACTGACTGAGATTAACTGGGTTTGATCAGTCATCCTAACAGCTATTAAGCATAGGCTTTATAGCTTAAATAAAGACTGCAGTGCTTAGAGCTGTTGAGCATGGTGATATTATGGTACACTCAAGTTCTAAAAGAAAATCTCCATAACATTTAACAAATCCGGAAAATGTATCTTCTTGGACACATTTTTAACAAGATTAGCAATGTGGAAAGTGTGACTTTCATACTTTAAACAATGTTTTGTAACAGACTTTTAACACAGTCCCTAACGTATTTTCTAGCACTAGATAAAATACGGTTTCGGGTGGTCACTTTTTGGGGGTAAACATACACAAAATTGCTCATTAATTACACGTATATCATACAAATTAAACGAAAATGTATTTGTTTTTGGAATAATGAGTGTGTGCCGTGTTTCAGCATCTTTTTGTCAGATGGCGTTTGTGTCTGCTGTTTCTGGCAAAAGCCCGGACAGTCCCAGCCGGTGGATCATCGTATCGTCGCACAGCTGAACCTCCTCCGGAGAAGGTCTCTCTGTGGTCGCCGGTTAGCGTCATGTCGGGCGTTGTGGATACTAAATTGTACGACATCCTCGGAGTTTCGCCGTCTGCGTCTGAAAATGAACTTAAAAAGGTATGTAAATGCTACAGTGAAATGAATGTCTTGGAGTTAAAATAAAAAAAAAAGAGGAAGAGAGGTCACTAGTGCAAATGTGGCCTAGAAACAAGCTAATGGATGTTGAGCTAGCTTAGCCAGTAAAATGAGCTGGATAACAGTGGGATGCATCACGGGACTTTTAAACATCATTTAAGCGACACATTGGCGTTGGCTAATTACTTATAATTGTTTATAAATACGCGATAAGGATGGATTTAGTCTCTTTGAAAACCGAGATACACTGGTAAACACGAGTGTGATAGCTTGCCGGCTACTATTGCTAAATTCCAGCAAATAGTCCTCACCAACTCAGTAACGAAACAACACTCGCTAAATGAGTCAGTTAGCTTAATATAATACAAACCTCAGTGTAATACTAGGTATTGCTTATCAGTATTGATGTTAGGCAACGCTATAAACAAGCCGTGAGATTGTCACAAGCTAACGTTTATGCCACCATTCGTGCAGCTACATTAGCCAACATCCAGGCTTTATGCCCTTTAAAATCCATTCAAACATCAAGCAGATGCTAATGGCTCATATTTGACAGCTGCTGCGTCCTCTGCAAAACCCGACCTAACACAACTTATACGGCTTGTGTATTCATCTAATTCTGGTTTCGAAATGTAGACCTTGTATTTCTGTTTAGGTGGATTCAAAATAACGCTGGCAGGTCAAAAGCTGTTGATATTTAGAAGCAGTGTTGTTGAGTTTCTGAGATATCAGATGCAGCCATGATCTTGACTATGTCCTGATGGTTTAGACAGCAAGCTAATTGAAGCGTCTTGCTACAGGCACATGTCTGTGACCCAACTTTCTTCACGCTGATTGTTTTTGGTTTATCACAGGCCTACCGCAAATTGGCCAAAGAATACCATCCTGACAAGAACCCTGAAGCTGGAGACAAGGTATGATGCACCAAAACAGTAGTGTTAGCAACAGCACCAAGGAATGCTCAGTTGATCAACAATTGGGCATGCAGAAATGATGTCGCCTTCATTTATAATGATCACACAGCCCAACGGTTTGAGGATTAGGGCTAGCTACAGATCACAGTGCAAAATGTGACACAGGCTTTCCATTAGAGAAGAATGCTTTTTTTATGTTTCTCTATAACTCAAATCTTAAAGCCTCTTTTAAGTTCTTTGTGCTTTGTGAAAGGGAACTGTTGTTGTGGTGCACTGAATTTCTTTTCTTCATGCACCATTTCAACCTGTCTGATTGTGCTTCGTTTATTTTCCAGTTCAAAGAGATAAGTTTTGCATATGAGGTATTGACAAACCCAGAAAAAAAGGAGCTTTATGACCGCTATGGAGAGCAAGGCCTACGGGAGGGAGGAGGAGGAGGACCTGGCATGGAGGATATCTTCTCTCACATTTTTGGTGGAGGACTGTTTGGGTTCATGGGGGGACAAGGAAGAGGACGCAATGGAGGCAGGAGGAGAGGAGATGATATGGTACACCCTCTGAAGTAAGTGTTGTTGTTTGATGGGTGCTTCAGTGGATGGTGCATATGTAATTCAATATGTGTACTTACAACTCATGTTGTTACAGGGTTTCTCTTGAAGACTTGTACAATGGTAAAACCACAAAACTGCAGCTCAGTAAGAATGTGCTGTGTAGTGCCTGTAATGGGTGAGTTTCCTTTTTGTTAAAATGATACTGATTTGTAGTTTTAAGGCTGTCTGATGAATGATTTGCTGTTGCTCTAAATGGATAACAATGCTGATACTTGACTGTTGGCTTCTAGTCAGGGCGGTAAGGCAGGAGCTGTGCAGAAGTGCGTAGCATGCAGAGGACGGGGCATGAGAATCATGATTAGACAGCTGGCTCCAGGAATGGTTCAGCAGATGCAGTCAGTCTGCACAGACTGCAATGGGGAGGGTAATGTATCCCTACACACCTGCAACTGACATTAAAAACATGGTTAATGCACAAACAGCAGCAAAACAGCTCTCTGAGGTCCTCTATTCTGTGTGTGTGTTTGTTGTCCAGGTGAAGTGATCAATGAAAAAGACCGGTGCAGAAAGTGTGAGGGTCATAAAGTGTGTAAGGAGACTAAGGTTCTTGAAGTTCACGTGGACAAAGGCATGAGACACGGACAGAAGATCACATTTACTGGAGAAGCTGACCAAGCACCAGGCATGGAACCAGGAGATATAGTTTTGGTGCTGCAAGAGAAAGAACATGAGGTACCCCAAAACAGGCAGATCCTATTGATTGTAAAGCTGTTTTTAATAATAGAATAACTTGGATAATGAATAAAGTCTCCCTTTATCTAAGCAGTTTGATGTAGTGAACCTAAGCAAAAAACATGGGTTTTATATCTCAAATAGGATTTCCGCCGTGATGGCAGCGATCTTCACATGGTTCATCGTATCGGCCTGGTTGAGGCTCTGTGCGGCTTCCAGTTCACTGTCACACACCTCGACGGACGTCAGTTGCTTGTTAAATACCCACCTGGAAAGGTCATTGAGCCAGGTAAACATCCTACTTATACTTTAATTTATTTTCTCCGTCATGACATTCCTTCTTTTTCGGTTGGATAGAAGGAAATTTTTTGGATGAACACTTATGTTTTACTGCAAGTGTTGGTGCCAGCAATTATTTTTAGAATAGCATAAAAGAGAGCATATAAACTTGTACTGTGAACCAAATTGATTACAAAATTAGATTGTTTTAACAAGTCACCTTGGTGTTGTAGAATTTCCTGGTAAATTCTAAAGGTTGTGGTGTATAATTAATTATCTTGTGAAAAAGTTGTCATTGTTTCAAGTTGTCAAGCATACATATACTTTTTTTTTTTGGGGGGGGGGGATTTAAAACTTAAGGTAAAATGTAACACTGGTTTTCTAAATAAACGTAATAATAAAACTGCATTTGAGTTAAAACTCTGGTATTAGCATGTATGATAAGCACACAGACATGTATAATCTAAGTCTCAAGTTATTGATTGCATGACAATTTTGACAGGTTGCACCATAGTTTATATTACACAAATTATAAATTCCAGGTCCAGAGTAAAGATGGAAACCACAGGCTGTATATGAAAGATGGATGTAGCTTCCATTTCAGAAAAGTGGAAATGCTGATGTATGGTATAACTAATTTTGTCTAATGACCAGCAGGGGGCGACGTCACTGATTCCCAAAAAGAAGTCGGATTATATCAATGTCTCTGGGAAAACGACCATTTAGCGAAGTTGATTTATGAAATTTGTGATAAAGTGTTTTTTTTTGTTTTTTTTGTTTTTTGGTCTGTCTAGTTTCAAATCTTACTTTTAAACATTTATTTTATTTATTTATTTTCTTAAATTTGAAGATATTGGACCCTATCAGATTCAAAAGGATTGTAAAGCACAGAATGCTTTAGGGCAAGCCTACGTTGTGATTGACAAGTCCCTAAAGTATAGCGTGTCCCCTGGTTTCACTGTCAGATCAATCCCTCGCTAACACAGCGACTGTGATAACACTCAGCGCGATACCTCAAGATGATGTCAGTGGATGATATCACTGTGGCTAGATCCATCTTATATTTAGACTCTGTTGGAGAGCTCATAGACCTCGCACTGCAGTGTACAATTGTTGTTACATCTGTGTGCCTTTTCTCCTTTGTGTGTTTGTGGCAGGCTGCATTCGAGTGGTGAAAGGAGAGGGGATGCCCCAGTACAGAAATCCTTTTGAGAAGGGAGATCTTTACATTAAGTTTGATGTCCAGTTCCCTGAAAACAACTGGATTAACCCTGAAAAGCTGAATGTGAGTTGCAGTAGAAAAAACAAAAATCACGACTTGCAAAATATTAAAGTGAATATGATGTCATGATGGATGTTTGTCTTCTTTCAGGAACTCGAGTGCTTGCTGCCTGCCCGTGCCGAGACTCCCGTTATTGCAGCAGATGCCGAGGAAGTTGACCTAACAGATTTTGACAGGAGTCAAGGTTCAGGAAGCGGAGCCAGGAGAGAGGCCTACAATGATAGTTCTGACGAGGAAGGGGGGCATCATGGCCCAGGAGTGCAGTGCGCACACCAATAGAAAGACTACAGACTTGCACACATATAGAAGCATAAAAACACAAAAGTCCCATTGCTAACACCATTCAAGATTTGTGACACATGCATTTTTCTCCTTTCAAGACTGACATGAAAAAGAGATTAAAAAAAAAATATATATATATCTACACACACACACAAATCCCCCACGCCCCCCCGTTCAGCTCCATGGTGCCCATAAGTCAGAGCGATCCTGGATGTGGTGTGATCATTTTATGTTTATGGACAGTAGTGCTCTTCAAAGCCAGCAGCAGGAAGGTGGTCCCATTTTCAGAGGTTTATTGAATGAACTTGATTTAGATCCCTTTGTTTTCATCCTAAATGTTTACCATTCATTATGGGAAAGACGAGTCTAATGTATAAAATTCAATTTTTGTTGACTGTCTTGTAAAAGATATAGTTTAAAATCTTTTACACACAAGCGCATGCGGCCGTTTGCTAAAGAGCTTGCCCGTGTAGATCTGGGGTCCAGACATTACATAAACATCTGACACCACAGGTGTTTCAATTTCAGTGTGTCACCAATATTAAATTGCCCTGCTCCCATCAGCACTAACCTAATTATACTTTAAAAGGAGACTTGTCATATTTTGAAAATGGGATTTGCTGGTTCTGTTCAGTTCCTAGCTCCCACACACACATACATATTAAAGGCCTGACTAAAGTACCTGCCTGCCAGGCACATTTTTCATTTTTCTTTTTGAAGTGTCATATGTAAGCTGTTTTTGTCTATGTTGGTGTGAATGATAAGCCCCTTTTCAGACATTCAGACAGAGATGACATTCACTAATCTTTAAAGTGAGGAAATTGTCATGCAGATATATATACACTTTTGTTAATGTTCCTTAATTCAAGACGAGTAAATTTTTGAATGTTTAGTTCTCTCCAATAGTGTAAAAAGGGGCAGGTTCTGTATTTGTACTGCATGGTGCTCCTGGGAGAGCTGTACCCTTCCCCTAACACATCCACCCAGGGACAAAAATTCCTCTTCTGGATCAGGAAAACCGCATGATATACAAATCTTCAAATTGTAAAGTTGTTACTGATTCTTTGTTCTCTGGTGAGCTAAGCAACTCGTACAGACGCTCAAGACATATACACGTTCACAGTCTTGCCATTATTGAAGAGTGACGACTATCGTTCAGACATGAAGCCTACAAATTCAGTTCAGTTGATTAATGGAAACGATTGCATGTTGGCGGCGGCGGCGGCGGGGGGGTAGTGTGTTTGAGACCTCTGAAGTTGGAAGTTTTGTGTTCAGTTGAGTGGAGGTCAAACTTGTATACTACTTGTATGTGTGTAATGCAGTGGCTCAGTGTGTGGGAGCTGCTGTGGAATGTTCTGGCTTATTAGGGTGGTAGGTATTCCTGCTTTATATTGGACTGCAGTGTGAGTGGATGTTATATAAAGTTAGGGAAGGAGGAAAAAAAAAGTTTATTTGCTGAGAATCTTCCCCACATGGACAGTTGTGTTCTACTCACCAGGACTGAGAAGTTCTCCTGGCTTGCAGGAAAACCACTGAGCCTGGATCAAACCCTCTAAATTATACATATCTCCCTATTCTAGAGTTGTTAGTCAAACCTTTGTCCCTCAACATGTTATAAGAGTCCCACCCCCATATACCTGTAAATAAATACAGTCCTACTCCACAGGTGCATTCAGAGTCAACAGCAGTGTCTTTCTTTAGCCACAACTTTTTTTCTTACATAATGATAATAAATGTTACGTTCAGATGAAGAGAAGTTAATGGAGCCACTGTAGACTGTTATCATGCACTTCTGTGACTCATTGTGTATTTAATTTAGCCCACGGGATAGTCTGTACACAATTTAAAGAGGGTCATTGGTAAATTACATTATTGTTGATGCTTATGATTGTCGAGATTATGATTAAACTGTACAATAAATGACTGCAAGTTCATTGATCTGTTCTGTTTTCATATGTACAACCTGTACTGATTTCTGAACATTCTGTATAGTAAGTTGTGTTACAACCACAAACAAAAGGAAATACTGCTGATAGAAAATCTGCACCATTAAAGCTAAACACATTTGACAACTGGTGCCTCAACATATTCAAAATAAGCAGAAAAGCATACATTTGGTGGTATTTTTGTGATAACAACCATTGTTGTGACTCAGTCTTCTGCATCCTCCGTGTCTCTGCTCTGGAGGGCAACTGGACCCAGGAGTTCTTTAAATCCTGTGGTATTTCTAAAAGATTAAAAAGTGGGGTTGAAATAAATGTGGTCAATATTAATTTGGTGTTGACTGGCAGATTCAAGAGGGTGCCATTTACCTATCTCTTTTAGACTGCATGACATAAGAGCGCTCTCTTCTGAGTTGCTCCAGACGCTCTTTCACAACAGTCTTCTGCTGGTTCTTGTCTTCCTAAAAAATAGACCACATGATGATGAGATAGCATACTAAGTTTTTTCAAAAAAGTATGAAGTTCCTCAATATGTAGTTACCAGTGGTAGATCTTGAGTGAGGTGCTTTATCCTGTCTGTGTGTTTAAGGCCAAGCAGGTCTTCCTCTGCCTTTCTGTTCTGGATGATTGACAGGCGCTCCTGAACCTTAAAGACATGCTAACAATGAAAGAGCACTTCTGCTTTCATTTCTCAGTCATGAACATGCAGTGTCCCTCTCTACACCTTTGTCTCACCCTGAGCAGTTGCCTCTCTCTGTCTCTCTGTTGCCTTTGTTCAACTTTTTTTTGCATGTCCACTAGGTTGCGCATTGTCCTCTCTCTCTCCATTGCAGACACCGGTTCGCTCACTCGTTCTCTCTCCATCAGCGAAGGTTCCTTCCAACATAGAAGTGGGAAAATAGCTGGTTGGATGTTAGAAATGAGAACTGAATATATCAATATATTCAATATATTCTGAATATACCAGAATATATCAAGACTACTCTTACTGTTGCTTCTGGACAGTATTTCTGCTTGGACTCTGTTTCCACCTCAGTCACATCCCTGTCAGCATTAGTTATGTCATTGCATGTTCCATAGCAGAGGTCGTCTGCATGTGGGTTAGCTTCAGAGGAATCAAACACAGGGTGTGGCTGTGTGGCTTCCTTGCTCTCTGCCACCAAAGCATGTGTTTGTAAACCACATTCAGATACAGCTTCTCCTTCATTTGGTTGACCGGCTGTTTGTCTGTTACTGAAGGCCAGCTAATAAGAATTCAGAAAGTGAACACATCAGTTCAATGACAGTCACAGTGAATTATGGTCTGCTACACTCTTATGAAGTACCTCTTCTACTGTGCTGCACTGCTGGTTTGCAGACTGTGTGGCACAGTGATCTGGAGTACCAGACTGCAACACAGTGGGTCTCAGCTCTTCTCCATCTCTCTCTTGATCTGACACATCACATTGTGTGGGCTGTGCTTGCGTCTTCAGGCTTCTCGCACCATCCTGAATCTGTCCTGTACACCCATCTGCAGGCTCGGCAGCATTGTCTGTGTCATCCTCTGGTAGTTTGCTCCAGGCGAGGGTGATTAAAGAGCCCTGTTTCTCACAGCTCTGGGGGCTCTTTAATTCACTGCCCTCTTCTTCCTCTTTGGCTCCTCCAACTGCAGCAAGACCCTCATGAGCATCTGACACACACAAGATCTCCAAATAGGGCAGGTCCTCCATCACTGCTCCACAACCTGAGGGAGTTTAAAGCACATTATTCCCACAGTTTTAGGAATATGTTATTTTATTAGTATAATTAATTATTAAATGTTTTTAATACCTGAACAGACATCCTGTTTGTAAGTCCCATCTGCATTTTGGACTTCATTGACTACACTGTTGCAGCTTTTGTTTGAATTGGCCGTCTCAGCTTCAACTGATCCACCACTGATGTTTTGGACCTCTGCCTGTCCAGTGTAAGAGGACTGAACTGTGATTTGCCTGCTGCTGCTGTTTTCAGTACAGTTTGGATAAGGATTTAACATAGAGCCTGAACTAAGGGGGGCATCTGAGATCAGGAGGTGGAGCAGGTTGCTGAAGCACTGAGCTTGAAATTCAGATTCATATTTATCCCACAAAGCCTGGAGAAGCTGTGCATTCTAAACAAAGAGACAAGATGTACCATTATTACTATTACAGCCTTTTGTAGGTTCTCTTGCTTTGACTTGTATGTTGTGATTGCCGTGACTCACCTCATCCATCATAGCTTGCAGTAAAGCAGAAGCTTGGACCTCCTGAAGTTCTGTTAGATGGGTTAGAAGAAGCAGGGCGCAATCTTCTAGAAGGAGTTGGGACCATTCTCTGTAGGCCTGCACTTTGGGCTGGGCCTTTGGTTGTGGTTCAGGGTTTGTTTGCTCTAGGGGGCTCTGAGTACCACTGTGTGTCTGCAACCAAGCTTGAATTTGATGCAGCCTTTTAATGCAGCCATTCCTCAAAGGAACTTGATGATGATTGTCTGTCGAGGAAGCAGGAAAGAAGACAATGAAGTGGAGAAACGATGCAAATCAAAAACAAATAAATTCTAACAAATGCTGCTGGGAAAAATAAAACTATTTATTACCATATTTTGGAGGCACTGTGCATACTGGTGCCTGTATATCCTTTATGGAGATCCCTTGTATTAATGTGACAAGTTGCTTCCTCTCCTGCTCCTGAGTCAGCACCAGCAGCTGCAGCACCATCTGCTGTGGACCAAAGTTTTTGCTCTATTACTGATAGAAAATAATGTTAACCCACTACAAAAAGATCATGTATATAATCCAAAAGTAATATTATACCAGGAGTTTGCTGCCCACAGTCAGATTTGTAATACCTGTTCTATTGTCTCAAAGTCATACTTTTTCTCTTCTGCTTTTCCATGTAGCCACAAGGAGGCCTGCTCCGCTCTACATGGACCATTAACATGTGGCCTGAATGGACAGACAGTACACAAAGGACGTGATGATTGTGAATACAAACTGTTGTATACTCTGAGTGTTTTTTTGGCTCACCATGTCTCCCAGGACTGGCAAGCAGCCAGAAGAGCTGTGTAGGACATTTTCTCTCTCTGAGCTCTAATAGTTGCCAACCTGATGTACAGACACAACAGTTTCAGGCTCTCCCCATGGAGCCTGGAAGATGAAAGATTAATGAATCAACCCTTTCCCTCTCAGGGTTTCATGGTGGTATTTCCCCTCCAAAACTTTCTTAAGTCACATGTATGAAACTATTTCAAATAAATTAAAATTGTTGCGTATTTACCTCTCACACAGGACTGTAAGTGCATCATGTTCTTGTTGACGAAATTTGTGCAACTCATTCAGAAGAGAAACGGCAGACCAGGACTGCTCAGGACCGCTTCTAAAAGATGCATTCATACAGGCCCTGAAGGGAAATAAGCTTTACCATGGTGTTTTTTACACAAGTTAGCTTTCTAGTTGCCAACCTGAAAATGTGGAATCATGGTGCAGATTTCCTTGTGATTAATGAAACTGAACACATTGCTGTAGCATGGTTTCCTTCTTTTGGATATCACCTCAATACTGTCATTTTAAATGTTGTCTGTCAGACTAGTTTTCATATTTGGCAAAAAAAAGTTTGGTAGTTTACACGAGCCAAACAGCAGTTCACTGCAGACCTATTTTTCCAACAATGTTTTCCATCCATCCATCCATAGGCCTATGTATTTTCTTTTTTGTTGTTGTTGTTGTTGTTGCTGCTCTTTTTGAAGCTGGTTGATCTTTTTCATTCTTTTATTCCCTGCTGATTTATCACTTTACAGCCCTTGTCCTGTTGGGATCAGTGTACAGAGGCCCACACTCCTCATGTTCAATCATCCATTTTTGCATCTTTATTAATTGGTGTTTACATGAAGATAAAGGGGAGCACATTAGTGCAGTGAGTTTTCTCCAGGTGCACAATACAAAGATATGAATGTCAGCTTAATGGTAGACCCTGAAGTGCCAGTACGTATGGATGTGAGTGTGAATGGTCTATTGCTTTTTGTTCTCCCTGCGCTGGACTTGTCCAAAGTGTATCCTGCCTCTTGGCTTATGCCACCTGAGATGGGATCCAGCCCTTTTTCAACCCTTTAGTTAAATAAGCAGTCAAGAAAATTGATGGATCCACAAATTAACCCATCTGTTTTGATCAATCATTTTCTTTGCTGTTACATGTGCTATTTAAAAAAGTTGTTTCTACACATCCTTTATAGTCTTTGGATAATACTATGAGTCATTATATCCTCGACCAGTGGCAGTGTAGCCAAGTTCAAACACTCAAGCAAAGTAGCAAAAACATGATCTATGTGTGTTACTTGTACATCCTGAAAGCTCCTGGCAGCTCAGCTAAGCTGAGCATATCAACAGATGCCAAAGCTTCATCTACATGATCCTCCAACTGCTCTACTTCCTGTTGCTGTTGCCATGGCAGCATTGTCTCCCAGACGCTCTTAGCTGTGGATCGACAAAGAAGTAATGAAACAGAAACATGACGCATCCAAACCAGACTCCATAATTCACAGACTCCATAAAGATGTACTTAGGTGACAGTTTAGAGGAACCTTTCCTTACTGTGGTGTTCCTGAAGCATTTCTGTATACAGCAATCGAGTGACCACATCATACTTGACATCCACCAAGAGGAGGATGTCTGATAAGGAGACACGGCCCCAAGCCTGGCCTCTAATCCGCTGACTTCGGCTCTGCCATGTAGAGGGCAATATGCTCTGCACTCCCTGTGATGCCAGCCTTAGGAGATAAAGATTCATTAGCAACATAACTACTGCAAGTAAACACTTCACTATAAAGGGGTGGTTTGTAATATTAGACAACTGTATTTCTGAAATACTCAGTTTCTCCTTAATACTCACTTTAAGTAATACTGAATAACCTCTGAAAGATAAAACATTCTCCTTAGTAAAAAGCTGTGTTAACTGGCGATACAGTTGTTGCTCACATCAGTACACTCAGTTAAGCTGCAGTCACTGACTTATTTTCTACTTGCTTCAGCGACTTTCTTGTCATGTGACCCAGAATTTAATATTATATATATGATATATACACACAATAAAATCAATACATGTACAAATTTAATATTAAAGTAACAAATTTTGCTATAAACTGAGTAACTTCTTACCCTCAATAAAAGATGCTCACCTAGCCCAGCACTGCCTGGCTGCTTTTTTGAGCCTCTTCACACATGTCTTTTTCCCAGAGAGCTCTTTCCCCCCTCCCCATCTCCCCATCTGCGTATGGAAAGCAAAAGAGGGCAAATAATGAACTGCATTAATGCAGGGGAAAGCGTACAATTCTGCAAGTACAGACCTTTACCAACCTGCTGTAGGGATCCTAAATCTGAGGTGTAAGCCTCAGATTTAGGATTAGTATTAAAGTCTATGTTCTGGAGCAGGGAATCTCTCGTGTGATGAAAAGCATTGGGATTTCCAGTATTTAGTAGCAGGAGGTCCCAGTACAGCTGAAGATAAGAGTATTTATAAGAGCAGTAGTAATAATATTTTGATCACGGAGTTAAGATATTATTGTATTAAAGAAAAAAAATCATACCATTTCCTTCTTTTCCCTTTCTCTTTCCATTTCTAAGAGAACAGCGAAAACATTTTCACCAATACAGGTCCAGCTACTGTGTCCTCCTGCAATCTGAAGCACAACCAGCCCCACGGTAGCTTTCTGTTACTATAACTTCGCATGTGATCACTGTAATAACATTTTTGTGTCTAATTATGTGTGAGCTGTTACCTTCCTCATAGCTGTATGTGCTTCAGTGATGTTGGAAGGAAAATGAAACACCTTGCTGTAAAGGAGACTCACATCTTCAGGGGTAAACTCTTCTCCAACAGACATACCTAGGGACTGGTAAAGACCAGCGATATAATCCTGAAGCAAAGCACAGGGCTGTTATTACATTTATTTTCAGTTCATATAATTCAACCTTGTAGATACAAATGGAAAACAAATGCATTTCTCACGCAGGCACAGCAAAGCATCCTACCTGCTCCATGTTTTCAGGTTGATAAATTATGCAGCATATTACTATGGTTACGGCGATCCTCTGGAAAACAGCTGGATCAGCTTACCACGCAACAAAAGTGACAGTGTATCTGTCAGAGAATGAAAGGTGATACATGACCATGTGATGCTTTACACCTGAGTGTAGTGCTCTGTAACATTTAACATGTAGTGAAAGTCTGTGGCTCCATGCCTGTTAATGTTGTGTTGTCTTTATTTTAAAGACTGTGGTGTTATAACGATTTATTTACTTTTAATTTTTAAGGCATAGAAAGGCCCAGCATGTGATTTAGGTTTCTGGTCTCTTCAAAACAGCTGTATATTGGATCTTTTTCTTTTTTTACAACTACCATTTTGGATTTTATTAAGCCATAAACTTAGGGGTGTGGGTGCTTTGATTGACAAGTATACATTGCCTAGGTCTCACCTCTGCTCACAGAAGTTTGTGCTCCAGTTTTGGTGTGTGGAATTCTAGTATTTTATCTGTATAATTCTGCTATACTATTTGCATGATTATCAATAATTAAAAGGAATCTGCTTCCATGTGATGAACCCATATAGTGTATAGATCTTTTTTTTAACAAGCTTCCTACTTATCTGATAGCTTAGCATTTAACCATTTCACCTGTCGAGATTTCAAATTGTCCAGAGTCCAGAAAATAATAGGCGATGTCATGGTGGCTACATACAACTTTTATATACAGACTATGGTGTTGTAAAGTAGCTGTGTTTCTTTATCTCACTGTAGAAACACATCACTGTTAAGAGCAAAACAAAGGGATATGAGTTGGTTTCTTTTGTTGATTTGCTTAAAGTTATGACATATCTAGGGTAAGCAGTGTTTTCTTACAAAGCACCCTGGACCTGCAACAATTTAGGGAAAGAAATAAACTTAAACATGCCTGGCCAGGTCTCCCTAATAAAAGAGAGACCTTAGTAGGATTTCTTGGTTAAATAAAGGTAATAATAATGAGGTTGTTAGGTCTATAAGCAGTTGATCACTCAGAATTACCCTGAAATAAGCTGATTTATTGTTGAAAACTGCTTTCCATATATGTTGAATTGTAAGGCTATTTCACATTTTCACATGTGCAGCCGACCTGATGCGTACCCACTAAAATAGACTCTACTCAAATAAATACTATGCCTGCAGAAAGGACAGTGTTGCCAAATGGGTGATTAAACATCACCATCAAGTTTGTCTGTGAACAGAGAAAAAGAAACAACAGAAATATTAGTGAAACTTTTATTTATAAAACAGAGAAAGAAAAGATTACCTGAGATTACGTGGCTTCCTGTATGCACAGACATTGCACAGTGCTAAAAATTTAACCTGCATGATAAGTGACTTTTAGTAATTGCTAATACTGTTAAAGTAATATAAAGACCAAAATATTTATATAAATGTGTGAAAAAAACTAGGTATGGAATTAAATGACAAATCTTTATGTAGTATAAATATTCAGTGTTACTTTAAACAATATTTATAAAAACACACAAACACAGTATTCCACTTCAGTCAGTATGTGGAGTCCACAGGTCATGGAGGTTCATCTGTAAATGTTTCCATTTCAGACACTTGTATACAGTAACATGGGGCTGATGTAGAGGTGACAGTGCATGTGTATGAAATTATAAGTGAGTGTCCACTTATTCAGTAACTGTGGCATTTGAGGGGCTGCCATGAATGATCTTTGGACACTTTTCTCGTGGTATGCAGTAGTTGTTGTGTAGGACCAGACCAGCAGGACACTGACAGCCCGGAGCACAGGGCTTGAAGCAGTGGCTTTCTATCACTCCCAGAGGTACATCGACATTGAAGCAGGTTACAGGACAAGGGGGGCCGCACTCATCAAACACAAAGCCCCTCTCCACTGGGCAGCCCACAGCTGTGGAAGACAGGAGCAAAGAAAAAAACTGTGAGACACAGAAAACACTGTGAGCACTACAGCTTCAAGCATATGGCTTATTTTGACCTTTACTGATCCTCAGCAGAAATTTCCGGGTGGCTGAAAGCAGCAAGGCCAATGGCTGTTTATTTTTAATTCTGAATGAATTGTATTGCATTACTTCCTTATAGCATTAAGCAGTTTATGTCATGGAACACTGTGTGGCAGGCAGACTGTGAACCCAGATGCAGGACACAGGAAGAGAAATAAACTCAAAAACTCAGCTTTGCTTGCTGGAAAATTACAGCTTAAAAAGAAAACATTAATGGAGCAAAGCAGGCTCAAACCAAACTGAAAACTAGGACTCTAGGAGAACACATGGACGAGAGAGCGCACAGCAAGAGGGAGGATGTGACAAAGAACACAAGAAAACTGAGAGTCTAAATAGCCAAGAGGAGATTAGGGCAGACGAGATGAGAGACTATCAAAATAAAACAGGAAGTAACCGAACATGGCAACAGAAACACAGACTTGACACAAAGACAGAAAAGGAAACAAACACAAAGGAGGAAACACTAAGGACAAAACACAGGGATGAGGTTAGGACACACATGGGAACATTAAGAAGACAGGAATACACAGAGACTCAGAATATAAAATATAAACTGAAACCAAGAACAGACTAGACAAGAAACAAAATTTGAAATGCAGTAACAAGACCCAAAACTCAAAAAGCTGGGCCCGTGACAGTTTAAAGTTGGGGCACTTAAGCTGCATCCACACAGGAAGCAATCCGCTTGTTGCACACTATTATGAAGCTGACAGCTGGTTGCCAGCACACATGCTCGATGTGAAATGATAATATACATCCTAGAGTATATTTGCCACTTTTCGGTGATTTACTCACCACACAGAGATGCGGTCCTCCACTGCACGATGACTCCTGCTGCTCTGCACTGGCTCGCGTAGGCCTCCAACGTGTCACAAAGACAGTCATCAGTATTGGCACCACAAGCGCAGAGGTCGTACACACAAGCTCCGTACCATTGTTCAGGAGGCACCACGTGATGACAGGGCTTAAAGATGGCAGACTTCAGGATTTTACAGCGAGTGTTGGCCCCCTTCTTGGCCTGGTAGCCTGCATCCTTACAAGGGTCAACATTCTCGCCAGGACGACAGGAGGAGCGGAAATGGGTACCGTTTGTGACCTTAAATGACAAAAAATTATTTTATTTGCATGCGGTCAAAATTAGTGATAAGCTGCGTATTTTTTTTTATAGAGTCTCTGTATTACTGATGTGTATTGATTTTACCCTCCAGCTGTTTCCAAATTCAGACTCAGATAGGGTGATTCGTCCATTTGGCATCCGGAGGTCATCCTGGTAGTAGTTGTTGAAGTTTCCACAAAGACCACAGGTGTGGCCCTTATAGGAGCCTGGCACACTTACTTCCACATGTGAACGAGGACTCCACAGCACCTAAGGTGGGCGAGTGGATGTACCAGTTTGTTACAAAACTGGGAGTGACCAAATTTGTGAGAAGGTAAAGAGACAGAAAAACAAGGAGTACTGTACCTTCAGACCAATGTTAGTGTTGAGTAAAATTGTGTTGGTTTGTCGTTCAACATAGATGTATGGTTCCCTGAGAAATGGCAAAGTCACAGCCTCATCATTCACCTGGATAAAAGAGGAAATGGATGAGTGAATGCACAAAGCATAAAACTCGCTGTGTAAAACCCTTTAAGGTCTATTTAAATACAAACCTTCACAATCCAGTCCTGTAGTAGCTGCACTGTGACGTCACCCAAAAACACAGTAACCTCTTTAGTCCAGGACACTCCTTTACGTCCACGATCATCATTTGTAGCATGAACACTGTAAAAACAAAAATGTACCGATGAGCTTTCTTGTTTTGTTATTTGTTCCATTTTAGCACAATTTTGTTTCACATCAAAGGGCTTTCAATACAATAACAATGCATCTATTTTCTGAAACCCCTCCAGTTCCAGCTGTCATTTAAGGATAAACCCTGGACAGTTGTCAGTGTCTTACTGGGCTCATACCGAGAGACGGATAATCTCACATCCACATCTATGGCCATTTTTAGAATCACCACTTCACTTATTCATCACATTTTTCGACTGTGGAAGGAAGTCACTGCACTTAGAGACCCACAGGGGCAAAGCGCATATGTCAAAACAGAAAAACTCGCAGCCAGCTAGGAAGTCCAAGACTATTTTTTCTGTGAGGCAATGACGGTAACTGCACCTCTTGGGGAGAAAAGTTAGAATCCCATTAGTCCGTATCATTACCACCAACACAGAACCAGTACTGTTCTGGTTTGTTTGAACAGAAAAAGAATCTCTTTTTATACACTGAATTATTATAGCTATTGTCTGGGATGAATTTCACCTGAAATCTCCACTCTCACAATCCTGTGTCAGGACATATGTGCACGTTCCCTGGAAGTGCAGCATACGGCCATCGAAGGTCCGGTAATGAGGATCGCCAAAGGCACTGCAAGTAGCTGGACGAGGAAGGCAATGAGGGCAACACAAACCTGGGACAACTGCAGGCATCTCATCCTAGCAGCAAAACACACAAACAGACTGTGTTAACACTGGCTGTGTGAGAATACGAGGGACCTAAAATGATTTTTAAAAAAAAAAGGTCTGCAGTGACAAAATGTGTTCTGTGAAACCAGCCAGCGTGTGAACACAGATGAGAAACGTCAGATAATTACTGATTCTCTGCAAATTGATGGGTGAGCATCATGGGAACATTTTAGATAATGATGAAACACCACGAAAATGTGTTTGTGTGTGTGTGTTTTTTTTTATAAGCACTCACATTTGCACAGGTGAGGGGAGGGCAGCGTTCACTGTGACAGTGTACGTCTCCAGACACACATGTACAGCTGGTGCATTCATCCACCTCCCAGTGTTCGTTGGAGTGATACACTGTCCCCTGGTACAAACACGACACCTCTGAGTCTACAACACATACACACACCAAAGTTTAATCTTTGTAAACAATACACCCCACCAATACATCCGTCTGTCACATCATTCCAGTGTCGAATACCCAGAGGTGAAAAGCCAGCAGCTGTTTATTTTGTGATACCTTGACATTCATAGCAGCATTTCCCAGGAAGTTTCGCTTGCTTTTGTCCTTCCAGACAAATGGCAGGTAAACACTCTTCAATGCTGCACTCAATGTAGCCCAACTGAGGATGCAACCACAAACAGACTTCTTATGAAAATAATCTCAGTAAATAAAAACAAAAGGTTTATTTTAGAAATGCTATTTTTTAATATAACATTAAGGGCAACATGCTGGTGTGGATCTAGGCTGTGGCCTTTCTGTGTGGAGTTAGGATGTTTTCTGCATGGGTTCTCTCTGCGTTCTCTGGCTTTCTCCCACAGTCCAAAGACATGCACGGGGTTAGGTTAAGTGGTGATTCTAAAGAGGCTGGAGGTGTAAATGTGAGTGTGAATGGTTGTCTGTCTCTATGTGATAGCCCGTGAGTGGAGATCTTTCCAGAATACCCTGCCTCTCGCCCTATGTCAGCTACACCACCATGACCCTGAGTTGGATAAAGGATAGGTTGGATAAGAATGTATGTATGTGTGAATGGAAAATCATATTAATAATAGCCCTTCAGTTAGGTGACATTTAAGTGTTTTCCTTAGCCCAATGGCCAAAATCAGCTCCTCAGTATTTGCAGCTTGAGAGCACTGGACCCTTCTTTTAGTGTCTTTTAAGTCATTTCTCAAAAACTAAACCTTTCAACTTATATTGCTTTACCACATTATTTTATAAGATATTTAAACATGCCATAGATAAATGTTACGTCATTACTTCAAGTTCTTCATGATGGGTATCTAGATTTCTGCTGACTTACAAAACAGGTGCATGTGACACAGTCATCATTGCTGTCTTTCCAGCTGGTGCCGTTCAGCACACGCCTGTTCTGATCCTCAATTACACAATCTGCGAGGAACACGGGAAAGCCAACATAAATGGAAATGTATTAATACCAAGAATCAAAATGGTAAGACAGCTGCTGTTCTATCACATTATACCTTTACACACTGGGCAGCATGAGTCAGGAGGGGTGAACTGTTCATTTAGAGGGCAGGTGAGTAGTGGGCAGACTTTGTGTAAGCAAGTCCATGTCAGGTCCTGTACAGGAGATGAAGACAGCATCACTCAATAATGAAACTCTGTAGTTGCTGAAATCTCTTAATTCTAAGTATATTTTATTCCATATCTGTGAGGTATCACACCAAAGTGTTGTTGTTTTACCTTACACTGGCAGGTAAAACAGGGGTCATCTGTTGCCAACACCTCATTACCAATCAGCGCAGTGGTACAGTTACTGAGAGGCTCTAAACATTGACACAGATGTTAGAGAGCTCAGCAATGCTGCAGAGATAATACACATTATAATTTATTTATTAATTTGTTTGCTACTGACGTGCACAGACAGGACAGCAAGAGTCCGGTCCAGAGAACAAGATGTTGCTCTTAGGACAGTCAACCAGACTGGGACACTGCTTTCGGTAACACTTCAGGTGCTGTTCTCCATCCGGCATCACCTGAGATACACACAAAGTGGATTATAACTACTTCAGATTTTACTATTACAGCTTCTATCACTCCATTTATCCATCTATCTACATTTATTTAACGATGAAATCTCACTGAAATCAAATATCTTTCAAAGGGAAATCCTTGCATTATGTTGACATTATTTCTGTCTTTCTGTTTTTACTGCTTTGACCAATTTTGCTACAGTTAGTAGAACTGAAGCTTAACTGACTTTGCAAACATCATTCATCACTTTGACTTTAAATATTAAACCCTGCACTGATCACTGGAGCTTGTGCTGCCATGACACAAATAGGGTGTGGGAGACAGACTGAACAAAAAGCAAACCATTAATTTAGGGTAAAAAAAAAAAGACCAAAAACAAATTCCATAAAGCAAAGTAACAAAAGCTAAAGACACTTAGGAGAAAAAACATGGAAACACAACTGGAAGTATAACAGACTGTACAACAGAGAGTGAGGAGAAGATAGGATTTATACATAAAGATAATTGGGGAAGTGGGGACAGGAAGGGAAGAAGAAACAGCTAAACATAATCAAGGTAAACAGCAAACAGGAAGTAAACCCAAGACAACACACCAAAGATATGATAACTGACAAATTTAAACAGGAAACCTAGAAGATAACTAAGCACAGAGACACACAAAGACAGGAAAACTCAGAAACAGTATTAAGAAAAGCATTCCACAAAACAAGGATCTGAGAACTGTAAAAAAGGTTTATTCTAAGGTTGTCACATGATATTTTCATACTATGTTTATAACACACATGAGATAATATCTTGTCATTTGTGTCAGTACAGTAATGGCATATCTAGAATCTCACTATCATTTTTTTTTGCCAAAATATCCGTGTAATGAAACTCTAAGACTGTGATAGCCCTGTTTTACACATATATTTAGTATAGCCAATAAGTTACGATAAAAAAAAAAAACTTAAACCAAAATTTCATGATCACATTCAGAGATCATTTTTATTTGTTTCATACCTCACATGTGCAGATCTGACAAGGGTCATTGGCTGGATGGAAACTGTCCCCTGGTCCATATACTCTGCCCTCAAATACACAGTCTGCTCAAAAAATAATGACAGATTGTGGCAATAAAAGAGTATGAACACATATATTTCATATTAAACGTATGGCTTTCACTACTGGGAGAGACTGCAGAGAAACAGCACCTAAAGAACTGTAAGGTGAATATGCTTACCAGCACACATTGGGCAGCACTCCCCAGGCACACTGATGAAGTTAACACATGGAGACAGACAGTGTACTTCAGAGCAGGTGGTCACACCATCCACGCACATACATGTCATACATGGAGTCGAGTCTGCAAACCAGCTGCTGCCCTCTGTATGCTCCTCTCCCCCATAAACACAACCTGAGAAGGAAAACTGAGTTACTGACAAACCATTCCTCCTGTGATCAGAGCTTTCATTAGTTTATTTACCTCTACAACGAGGACAGCAGGCTCCTGGATCAGTCACCTGATGCACACAAGCAAGCTTAGGACACTCAGGAACTGCACAATGCACCTCACCTGCCTGTGAGAAGATCACAGATCAGCACGTTAATACAAGAAAGGTGGGAAATATGGAGAGGAATAAAATGCAAACAAGATTTACAAAGTCACACCTTACAGATGCAGGTGGAGCAGTGGTTTGAACTCAGGGTCCACGTCTGCCCATCACTGAACTCCTGTCCATTCAGCATACACACTGAGTCACATGACCAAGAGTAGCAGAGAAAGAAAATGTTGAAGAAGTCAGTCAGAGTCATTTCCCCCCCCAGAGTTTGTTTTAGTGTTGTGTATGTTCAGTATTATAGTAAAGGGTGGGATTACCAACCCAGAGTGCAGGCCTGGGAAGGTAAGCCGACCCTGAAGCACGGACAAAATATGGGATTAAGACTGATGAACAAGCGATTGTGAGTGTGGTATGGTTTAAACATAAATGTTAAAAATGGACAAAAAGGTAGAAGAGTGAGTGTGGAAGAAAACACTGTGTAAAGTTGTAGTGTAGAATATATTATTAGTTCTGTCAGAATTACTTTAGATAATATTACTCCAATGTTTTTTTTCCCCTTCTCTCTCTCTCAACTACAGTAATTTAAATTTGGACATTAGGTTTTCGGGCCTCCCCATCATTCCACATGGAAAGGCTAAAGGCAGGGAGAGTACGATCAGGAGTCCTGACAGAACAGAGAAGGTTATCAGTGACAATAAGCATCGAATTAAGTCAGAAACAGCATTAAAAGCACAAAATGGAAAATGTGGGTGTGTAAAGGAGCTTGTGGGGTAACAGTAGCTGAATGCAGGCTGAAGCAGCTTAAGTAGCACATCCCATATGAGATATGGCCAATAGAATGCGCAGAAGGGTATCAGCTGAGCCTTCACCTGATGTCGACTGTAACTGAGATCATCCAGGTTTGTGAAATTATACTGCAGGCAAAGCCATTGTTGGGACGAAACCACACACACTGCAGCTGCCAGGGAATGGTGCAAGGTGGTAATATGTGCTGGATGGTGGTCATGGCCTCTTTCTTCATTGACCAGTGGAAGTTCATATAGTACACCTGGAACTTCCTCTGTTAGGTATCTGTATTTTCAGCTTGTTCTTCAGCCACATATAGGCTTTGAGTCTTGTATCACATTTTCCACTGTCTGCATTGCTCTCATGCAGATGAGAACATGTCCAACATATTACAACAATTATATTGTGGTACCAAAGGTGATGAGTAAGTAGAGCCCATGTGTTGACGAGACCTCCTGTTGATCTCACTGATGGATGTTTTGGCCCCACATTTTTTTTTATGAACAGCCCACAGTGGGCTTGCCCACAGAAAACCCATCTGGGGCTTTTCTTCCCTTTCAACCTCACATGCAAAAATCAATAGATTTGCAGGTGAGGTTGAAAGAAGCTAGCTGCCAAAATTACGCTTACTTCCCATTTTTATTAATTGTTACACGAGGTTCTTGATTTTGTCAATGTTGGCAGTTTGTTACCCATTTATGTTACACACTATAATAAATAAGATCTTAAGAACGCTGAGAATGAGTGTGGCTTTGGCCCCACTAACTACTCCATCTCAGCAGAATCACATTAATATGTTCTTTAGTTGTTCTTGTAGAACTTTGAAGGGGGGAAAGAAAACATCAAAGGACATTTCACAAAAGACACACACAAGTTCTGACAAACAAAAGAAAACATGCAATGACACCACAACAAAGAAAAAGAAAAATTTTTATGATCTTCTTCCAGTAATCTCTAACTACTACTTCTTCTTTCACCTGCTCTCTTTATGGGTTGCCACAGCAGCTTGTCAGCCTCTATTTCACCCTATCCCTAGCATCTTTTTCTGCCACACCAACCCTCCGCATGTCCTCGTTCACTACATGAATCTTCTCTGTGTTTTTCCACTTTTCCTCGGCCTGGCAGCTCCATCCTAAACATCCTTTGCCAAATATACCCACCATCCCTCCTCTGCACATGTCCAAATCATCTCAGCCTTGCTTCTCTAACTTTTCCAGAATGCTCAACCTCAGCTGACCCTCTAATATAGTCATTTCAAATCCTGTCAATTCTGGTCAACCCTCACGAAAATCTTCGCATCTTCAACTCTGCCACCTCGAGCTCCACCTTCTATCTTTTTTATAGTGCCTCTGACTCCAAACCATACTATCTTGTAAATCTTCAAATTCCCTCTTGCTACAAATCATTCCTGACATCTGTCTCCACTGACACCACCCTGCCTGCACTCTCTTCTTCACCTTTATTGTGTAGTGTCCATTGCTTTGGATGGTTGACCCCAGGCATTTAAACTCATCTACCTTCACTATCTCAGCTCCTTGCATATTCACCTTTCCACCACCTTCCTCTCATTCACTCACATATGAATTCTGTTTCATTCCTCTTTTTTTCACAATATTGTCTACAAATATCATAGTCCACGTGGACTTCTGCCTGACCTCATCTGTCAGCCTGTCCATCACCATTGCAAACAAGAAGTGGCTCAGAGCACATCCCTGATATACTCCCACTCCCACTATGAACCCATCTGTCAATCCATTTTTCTGTTTCTTTTTTCTTTTCAAACTTTTAAAACTCTTGGATACATTTTTTTCTGTATTTCTGTTCTTCAGTCCTTTGCTAACTAAAATGTTAAAACCTTAAACAATTTAGTCAAATCCTGAGGCCATGCAGTTCCATAGAGCTTAAACAGCACACAGGAACAGTAATTGTGTTTTCAAAAGGATCACTGACCTCTTGTCTAGGAAAAAAGTCTCCAAACAAATGTTTTACCAAATGGATCACGGGACCAAACTGTTGAGAGTATGCTGTGGTGGTGTGTTTATTAAGTATTCTGGTACCAATCCAGAGAGTGGGTCTGGGAAGGTAAGCCAACCCTGACCCACTGATAAGACATGACATTTATACTGGTAAACAAGAGGATGGGCTGGGTATGGTTTACATGCAAGTGTTAAACAGTGACAAAACACATAAGGTCAAGGGTCTTGAAGACAACAACTGGGTGACAAGATCAAGGACTAAACAAAGACTTATTATGACAAAATAAAGTTGTGATCGGGTCGAGGGGTCGGGGTAGACGACTGACTTCATGTTACAGGGATTGTAACCAGGAACCAAAAGATGATAAAGGTCAGAGATTCAATGTCTCAAGTTAGTGTCTTAATAGTCTTCATCCACAGGTAGCAGATTTCCAAATTAGTCCATAAAAGATGAAAATAACATGTTCCAAGTTGTTGAGATGTGTAATTTTTGTGATCGGGTGCTTGGATTCAAAATAGGATTTATACTCTTTGTACATCTATGACATTTCTGTTTAACACTGTGCAAACGGTAAAAATTACATACTAATGCAGGTTAATTTTCTGTGAAGCCCTTGTTATATTTAAAAAGTGAATACATACGGGATCCTAGCTTTCTTTCTAATGAATTGTGGGCTGTGTGTTTATAATTTCAAGATGTACCTGAGCACGGTCCTGACATGGAAACGTGTTGAGCACAGGGTGCTTGTTGGCAGCCGTCGGACACACATTCAACAGTGCCCCTGACACAGGTGCAGCTCTGGCACTGGTTTGATGCGGGCCTGAAGTTTTCACCATTAGAATAAACAGCATCCTCATAGAGACAGCAGTCGCAGACGGGGCAGCATTCCCCAGGACGTGTCACTGGATGGCTACAGGTAATGCTTGGACAAGATTCCTGCTCACATACCACACCACCATTCTACACAATACACACACACACACACACACACACACACACACACACACACACACACACACACACACACAAAACACAAGTGCAAATTAATGCCTATTAAAAAGTCAGTTCTAATCTGCAGAGTTATTTTTAAATTTTATTTCACTTTGACTTTTTTTTTTATTCAGTTTTAATTTTTTGTTTCAGTTGAGTTTTTATTGTTTGAAAATATTTAGTTTTAGTTAAGTTTTTATTAGTTTCAGTGTTAGATTTAGTCTTTTTGGATTAATATTGTATTAATATTGTAATAATATAATATGTCAGAGGCAAGGCTTAGCAAAATCAGGTTTTACAATAAAAAATGCATAACCTTTCAAAAGCAGTTAAACCAAAGCCTTGTAGATATCCAGAGTCTCAATAAAATATCCATCAAAGCCTCATGAGGGAAACTATAATAATAATTTTTTACCAAACTAACAAATATTAAAACTAAGGACATTTCATCTTTATTTTGTTCCAAGTTTACAAAATCATTTCAGTTCGTTTTAAGTTTTTCATAAAGTCTCTTTTATTCTTGTTTCGGTTAACTGAAATGTTTTTTCACATGTAGTTTTAGTTTCTGCATTAGTTTTAGTTAACTATAATAACTCTGATAATTTGGTGTAACAGGGGGTGAAAAAAAAATGACAGCGCAGTAGGGAGTTTTCTTTTTAAAATAAAATAAAAATTCACCAAATTGTAATGTGCTGATGGGGTTAGGGTGGTGCTATTAAAGAAATAGTTAGCTAAATATATCTTTCTTAAGTAACATATACTGTTTACATACTTTACAGGTGGCTATAAAACATTTGTAGCTTGCTTCTTCTAAGTCCCCAAATGTTTCTTTACTGGGAGTATTTTTTCAGCAATCTGAATGAACATATATGCTCACCAGCCAATTCATTAGTTACATCTTGCTAATACCAGACTGGACGCTTTTTACCTTCAGTATTTAAAGGTGCTCTGTTGGCTTGGGCTCTGGTGACTCTGGAGGCTATGTGACTACAGTGAACTCATTGTCATGCTCAAGAAACCAGTTTAAGATGATCTGAGCTTTGTGTGTTATCCCACTCGAAGCAGCAGTATGGTGCACTATGGTCATAAAGTGATAGACATGGTCAGAAACAATACTCCGGTAGGCTGTGGCGTTTGAACAATGCTCAGTTGGTACTAGGGAATCATCTGCAACTGGTGCAAATCAAATAGCATCTGCCATCCTCTGTGAAAAAGCAAGCTACAAACTTTCAGAGCACACAGGATCTGAAATGACAGATATGTGCTGGTCTGGTTCTTAATATAAACCTGTAATCTCTAAAGTTTCTGGTTTCTGATTTTTTGGTGTATGCTGCATGTCACAGTTGATACAGCTGAAAATTATGCATGGTAGTACCTGACAGGAGCAGTGCTGACAGCTGTCTGTAGGGTGTGGAAATTGCTCCCCACTCAAACAGTTGCGTCCATAGAAGTTACATCCATCACACACTTCACATGCGCAGCTGTTGAGAGTTGGATGTGGGCATGACACAGCAGGGCATTTTCTTTGCTCACACACTACCTCGCCTCTCTAAAAAAACAACAAAAACCCAAACAAAAATAAAACACAGCCATGATGGTGAACTTAATAAGCAGTTTAAATAATGTGCTGCTCTCGCTCACTGAACATCTGCAGTCCTCGCACGCTTTCTCTTGTTCGTGTAGAATCTGTCCATCAGCATAAGTCAGACCTTCAAAACGACAACCTGCATACGCAATAAAGCGTCAGTTACCTACTTATTCTACTTAACATGAGCTATGATATGTTGATCACTGATACCTTCACAGACGGGGCAACCACAAGCATCAGCGACTGGATGAGGACAAAGGGCTTCAGGACACTGCTTCCTCCTACATTGCACGGAGCCTCTCTGTAAGAGAAATAAGCATGACATGGTGTCTAAAGCTAATAGGAATGTCTGTGTGGGTGTGTTGATACTACCTGGCAAATACACTCATTGCACGGTTTCCCTGGGTCAGGAACAGACTGTCCATTGAGGAGGACTGCACCGTTATAGGAACAGCCTGACAAATAAAGACGGGTTTAATTTGTCAGATTGTAAAAATTGGGGAAAAATATCAGAGTGTGGGCACAGATAGTTTATTAAGCGTGCATACGTTCACATTCTCCACAGCATTGTCTTGGTGGTTTGTAAGGGTGCCTGCAGTCTTGATCACAGGGTATCCTGGAGCACGTGACATCCCCTCCGTAACAGTGACAGACAACACAGGGGTCACTGCCATCGTGAAACTCAGTGCCGTCAAGATATTCTCTACCATTAAACATGCAGCCTGCAAGAAGAAATTTACAGTTTGATGCGTGCAAAAAAAAAGATAATTTTAAATAATTTTAACTGAGGCCAGTGACTGGTGCATTGTTTCAGGTTCTCACCATCACAGGACATGCAGCACTCTCTCTGGACTGGATGTTTACAGTTGTACGGTGGACAGCGTTTCCTCTGACACTGGACAGAGCCGTCATGACAAGCACACTCAACACATGGCTCTGATGGGTTATCCCATGTCTCCCCATTAACTCGCTGTAGATCTTCATATAAGCAGCCTGAGAAAGAGCAAGAGAGAGAGATCATTGAGAATAAAGACGCAATGAACGACTGCATCAAATATCAGTAGTGTTTTGTCTTTAATTAAGGACATGACAACTTGTACCTTCGCAGGTCCGACAGCAGTCTTGTTTGATGGGGTGAGAACAGTGAGCAAAGGGGCAGCGCTTTCGCTTACAGCGAACTGTCCCGTTGGTGCAGGTACATGATCGACAGCTGTTATTGGGGTCGTCAAAATGCTCCAAGTGTCTGTGGGAACTTTGTTCATGCACACAGTCTGACGGAAGAGCTGAAGAAAAACCAGTGAAATTATTCATCATAAAAGCTTTCAGTAGTCAGCTTCATAGTCCTTGGTGTAACTTATAATTTGCCATCAACATGAAACAAAACAAAAAGAAACTTCCAGATTGTGTCAAAAATGAACTTTAGTCAAGAAATAATTTGGATCCGTCATATTTTTCTCCTAAATAACTGAAGATAATAATAATGATAATAATAATAATAATAATTGTGGTTTGTTGTACTGTCTGTCAAGGTGTCTGTTTTTAAAAGAGTTTTTGTTTTAAATTTAAATTAAATTATACTATTCTCTCATTATATATGTATTAATAGCACAAAATGTA
This sequence comes from Tylochromis polylepis, assembly GCA_015107715.1. Classification (NCBI taxonomy): domain Eukaryota; kingdom Metazoa; phylum Chordata; class Actinopteri; order Cichliformes; family Cichlidae; genus Tylochromis; species Tylochromis polylepis. Next base: position 32,117 of record VVHJ01064278.1, read on the forward strand.
GTCCGCCTGTGTGCACCTGCCTCCACTCTATCCTATCTTATCCTGTCCCTCTCTCTTCTTGAAGTATGCTTGCACAAATATTTCCATCCTTTTTGCAAAGACAACTACTATCTTTCCTTCCACATTTCTCTGCTTATCGCATATCTATCCAACACCTCACCGCTTCTGTTCTCAATACCTACATGTCCACTTAAGTCTGTTCAATCTTTGTCTACATGTCTACCACTTCATCCAACCTGTTCCAGAATTCCCATTTCCCTTCTTTACCTCCATGACACTATTCACAGAGATTATCCCTCCTCCATTTGGCTCCCTATCTTCACCATGGTAGAACAGTTTAAATCCACCTCCAATGCTCCTGGCCTTTTGTACACACAATCTACCTATCCATCTTCCTTTTTCTCCATCATATCAGGCAGCTTTCTCCCTTTACCAATCCTAATCCCTATTCTCAGTCCCTAATCCCAGTCCCTATTCTCATCTCCGAACTCCTACCTTTCCTTCTCTCTTGCTGCTTCTAAATATGCCTCCCCCCTCTCCTCTTCCTTTGTGTTCGCTCAAACAGCTATCACTAGATTACTTAAAGTGTAAACTTTTGAAGTTCTGGAGTGATGAGGAGTGGGTTTTTTTTTCTTGGTTCAAAGTAGATTCATGAATTCTTATTTCATGGGGGGTACTGTGCTTTGTACTACTTTTTCTAGATATTTTAAGTCATCAAAAAAGATGGGGGGAATTCTGCAAGAGCAAAACCGGGTTGTATAACAGAGGAAAAAAAGCTTTTTAAAACTATTTTGTAGTGTATTTGACTGGTGATTCTCTCATGCAGTTTTACTAATGCAATGAAAATTAATTTAGCTAATGCTTTCATATAGCCTTTCAAACAAGCGCCCCAGAAGGACTTTGTTCTTGTATATCCTTACCAGGACACTGGGGACAGCAGTCTCCTTGTATCAGACGAGGGTTCGAGCAGGTCAGTGGTGGACACCTCTTCATCAGACACTGGACATTTCCATTCTATGACAAGCACAAACAGAAATGAAAACCTGCTTTAAGAAGGCAACATGTTATTGAATTAGCTGTTGTACTCATTATTCTTACAGTGCAGCTGCATGTCCTGCACGAGTCAGTAGGATGGGGAAATTGTTGTCCATTGGAATATTCTTTCCCTGCATAGCTGCAGCCTGCAGCAGTAAAACAAGCAATGTTGTAATTGTGAGATCCTAATTTCTCCAAGTTATTTGTTTTCCTTATAGCAAATGTAAACTTTCTCACCATTGCAGTTGTTCTGGCAGCATCGCCCAGGCATCGGTGCATTACAGCGAGGCTCAGGACATTGCGCTTGATGGCAGTCAATCCTTCCACTCAGACATGTGCACTCCTCACACACACTCACAGGGTTGAGAAGAACCTCTCCATTCAAAAACACACGGTTTTCATAGGAGCAGTCTGACAAGAACAAACACACACATTACAGTCACCTCACTCAGAATAGATCAACTTTACCTATGATAAGAATCACAGTCTGAGTTTTGGGTACCTGGACATCTGGGGCAGCACTCTCCAGGTGGGGTGTAGGAGTCCCTGCAGTTAAGTTGGGGACAAGATTGTCTCTCACACTGAACAGTGCCATGCTGAGCAGAAGATGAAAGGAGAAGATGTTAGCAGGTGCAAAGATAAAAAGTGATAGGGAGTGTGTTTATGAATGGACTCTTACCAGACAAGTGCAGGTGTGGCAAGGTTGGTCAGGGGTTGTGAAACTCTGACCATTGTTATAGACACGATGGTTATAAGTGCAGCTGTCACAGACTGAACAACAGGAGCCTAAAAAAACAAGAGACAGTATATTCAGTTTGTTAATGTATCTCAAAACATTTTGAATTTGTGAAAAAGTTCATTTTTTCCATAATATAATTAAGAAACATAAACTTTGATATTCTATACATTCATTACATAAAGTTCAGTAGACACAACCACGCTCATGGGGAAGCCTGCTGACTTGACAATGTCCACACTCCACAAAGAGAGTAAGCCTTTGCCGAGTAGGCTGGCTTGACTGATCATAATTTGATATATAGATGTCTGATTTTCACCAGCCACACGGCCTAATCATCAAAATTAAACCAAAACAAAAAAAGGCATATTTCAATTAATGTGTAATAAATATAGCATTTATAAGAGTTAGGGTCACAGGCTTACCAGAAATCCTGGTGGGATGCAGACAGTTGTTGGCGGTACACTGTGTGCGTGTGCATAAGGCCTCTCCATTCACACAGGTGCAGCTGGAACAGGGACCCTCAGGATGCCAGTTGGACCCATCTTCATATTCCACTCCATCCAGTTCACATGCTGCATTGAGAAAAGAAGGTTTTCATACAGGACACTCACTCATGAGTTGCACCTGCACTGTAAATGTGTATGAGTCAGAAGTTACTTTTGCAGACTGGACAACAAAGATGTGGGTGTCTAATCGGATTGGGGCAGTGGACAGGTGGGCACTTCTCTTCATTGCAAATGACATTCCCACCCTAAACCAGAGAAGCACCAAAAGAACTGTCAAAGATATTAATGGGCATAAAAAGTGTTATGATCTAGAAAAGAAAAATGCATGAAACAAATGAATAATCATGCCTCCTCTTGAGGGAAAAAAACAAAGAGGTTTTTGCACTAAACACACACTGTTTTTTTTTTTTGGTATACACTGCATAAACTTGCCTTACACCTGCAGTGCAGGCACGGCCCACTCCCAGGAGGGGTGAACACTTCCCCATCTGCATACACCCTCTGTTCATACTCACACTCTGGAGGAACAAACACAAATAGCTGATTGGTTGTTTCTGTAAAAGTTGAAATGTGTGAGGGAACTAGTTGCATATTTTTGACACTGACCATTGCATGTGCCACAGCACTCTCCTCTGTGCTTAGCTGGATGAGTACAGTGTAGTGTAAGACATGATGCAGCCATATGTTCACATGACACGTCACCTGCCTAGGAAAGTAATTGAATATGTATCACTTATTCTTTTAAACACACCCTAGTTGTCACAAATATCACAGCTACTCTGAAAGATAAATAAGTTTTGATACATTTTCATTCCAACTTTATCAGACTAAACTCACAGAGCAGTAGCATTGGAGGCAAGGGTCTCTCTTTGATGTGAACCTCTCTCCATTTCCATAAACTTCAGACTCATATTCACACTGCTCGCATCTACAGGTTTATGTAAACATTGATTAAATATATTTAAAAACAAAAACAAAAAAAAGTGAAACTGTACAGGCTTAAATATGATATGGATGATGGTGGTAGGAAGGCTTCTTACCGTGGACAACACTCCCCAGCATGATACACTGGGTTGTGACAAGACAAAGCAGGACAGCGAACAGGTGAACACGCCATATTTCCATTCTTTGAGAGAAAGAACACAAATAAAATGATACTTAATTGATTTACACATATCAAAAACAATTCTAATGGTAACTTATAGACACACCTCATATCTACACTCTTGACAGGGGTCTCCAACAGGGATCACAGCTCCATTAGGGAAATCATGTCCATTCACACCACAGCCTACAAGACACACAAACAGACACGTGTGTCTCTACAGTTTAACACATATACAAATCTTGTTACACAAAGCAATGAAGCTCACCTTCACAGACTGGACAGCAGGTATTTGGAGGAGGAGCAGCAGGGTTTCTACAGGGAGTGTTACACTGCTCCCTCTCACAGCGAACATAACTGTCCTGTGATGAAGAGTGAACAGCATTATTAGAGATGAAGGTGAGTGACCAGATGAAAACCTGAGCAGGTAGTTGCTGTCAAACCCACCAAACAGTAGCAGATATCACAAGGATTCTCCACCGACCTCCAAGAGTCTCCATGATTATAACTTACACCAGAATGGGTGCAACCTGTAAACACACATCACATTATTGTACTATTCCTGTGCTTCTATGTATGAAGATATTAAAAGTTCAGTGCAAAATCTTACAGCAAACAAAGCAAATCAATTCTATCTGTACATCTAAACATGTTTTTATCCACCCTAAACCTTTCTGCAAGAAAGATGCTCAGTGCAGAACTAGTTCCTAACAACCCCAAACCAACAAGAAGGTCCATTTGTTTTCATATTTGTTGAGTGCTGTCAATTCTTGTGACTTTCACAACTGGAAATTTGAGTATATGTGATTAGGACAGCACATGCTTTTTGTTAAAGTAAAACAGTGGGATGCAGAATTATTTTTGGATAACTATAAAAATGATCAGAATATATGCCAGTGTAGGCTTACACGTTTTGTACCATGGGTGATACAATAAAAAGTATGGATGTAGTGAAGGGGAACATGCAGAGGGTTGGTATGATGGAAGAGGATGCAAGGGATAGGGTGAGATGGAGGGAGATGGTCTGCTGTGGTGATCCCCTAAAGGGAGCAGCCGAAAGAAAGAAAAAGAAATGATATAATGAAGGCCAGACAGAGTTACCAGTGTGCATAAAATGAATTCATGTGTACCTGGAAAAATAAGGCAAGTTTAATATTTAGTTTTAGTTCCTCTCAAATGCATTGTTCAGTATACTTTATCGTCTCTGTGCTTACCTGTGATTTGCTGGGCACAGCCTCCAGGTACATTCCCCTGTGCGCAGTCTTGAGGAGGGCACTCCCTGTTATCCTCCTATTCAAATGAAGAGAAACAAAAAATGAGAAAAAAAAGGAATGGAACATAGGACCAGAAGACTTCCTCAAGCTTATTTAATATTTTTGATTGTCATTTATTATGAAATAAACATCAAATACTCACATCACACTTTGGTGTCTGACAGTCAGGTACATTCTCCTCTGCGCAGTTTTGAGGAAGGCATGGCTGGGGAGGGCACTGCCTGTTATCCTCCTATTCAAATGAAGAGAAACTAAAATGAGAGAAAGATCCATCCATCCATCTTCTTCCGCTTATCTGACCCTATCTCTAAGGGAGAGGCCAGCCACCCTTCAGTGGAAGCCCATTTCTGCCGCTTGTATCCACGATCTCGTTCTTTCGGTCACTACCCACAGCTCGTGACCATAGGTTAATGTGGGGATGTAGATCGACCGGTAAATCGAGAGCTCCACTTTTACACTCAGCTCTCTCTTCACCACAACAGACCGGTACAGTGTCCGCATCACTGCAGCCGCAGCACCAATCCGGCTGTCGATCTCCCACTCCCTTCTCCCGTCACTCATGAACAAGACCCGAGATACTTAAACTCCTCCACTTGGGGCAGGAACTCATCGC
>VVHJ01064279.1:1049-12899 GCA_015107715.1 Tylochromis polylepis
AGTGTAATGGAAGAAGTGATACTGACTTTCTGAAATGCAGTTTTCTGTGATAACTGTTTTTTGTTTTTTGTTTTTGTTTTCGTCACTAATCTACTCACTACAAAGTATTTCAGTCTGGACACAGCAGGGAAGAATAAACAGCCAAAAACTGAGCTTATACATAGGGCACAAATGTCAGGCGCACACACAAGTGAGTAAATTCATTATGAAACCATTAAAAAGTATGCCAGTGTTACAGCTGCAAGGTCTCTTAAGATTCTTTGCCTTTCCCTAAATGTCTAAATATCAGGCCCATTGTGAAACAGGCATCTTTTCTGTCATTTACTCTCTCACCTGCAGGTATACCTTCAGGGCCACAAACACTTTCCAGCTGCTGAGTTTCCTGCCCATCTTATAGCAGTCCTCTGCACAAGCCCTTCTTTTTTCTGGAGCTTTTTATCTGCAGCCTGGATTGCACACAATACACTCACCATGTTGCAATGCTGACCACATGTTTCTGACACCATGTTTATCCTAGTTAAAACTTCCTCAGTAAGGATTTGCTCCGGCTGGGTGTTTTCCTGACTCGGAGCAACATGTAAATCTAAGCATGAGGCAGATCTGCTGTACACAGGTAAATTCTGTATGCCGGGACAAAAAATAACCTGCACTGAGAAGTAAATGGTCTTAAATGTTCCATCACGCTGGACAAACAAGCCAAATTCCTTTCCTCTCTCTAACAGGGCAACACAGAAACCTGCATACATGATGTCATGGTTGTCATGGATTTGCCCCTTTTAGTATATTTCCCTAAGGTTACTCCCTTCCACCACACCCTGTCCTTTCGTCGCTGCCTCAGAGTAACCTAACACCTAAGGGATATGAGGGTAAGGGTAAGCTCGTCAGCAGACTGAGCTGACCAGGAAGGATTTTTTAAGAGCTTTTTAACCTCTTAAAACAGTGTGGGGAGTTTTCAGCCTCAACACTTGGCTCTAGAATACGTGCAAAGCTCTCAACATAGGTTTTATTGACAATTTTAATCTGTTCTTCCCTTTTTAGGACAGATGAAAACCGCCTCAACCGGTTAGTTAGCTCATTGCTAGCAGTTAACATGCTGTATATTGTCCATTTTGCTCCACATGACTGACTCTGGAGCCTTCTTCCCCTTCTCAAGCTAGGGTGTCCATGAGTAGTTCTGTTTTATCTGCCAGCTGTCTTTGCAGGCCTCACAAACTAAGTACACCGTGTTGCTGTCCTATGTCCACAACACTATCACCACCCCATACCTTATGCTAAGTTGTACTTATTATCCAAATTACTTAGAGATCACAATTTAAGACAAAATGAACTGGTCATGATAATTCACTGACTTCATAATCTGATCACTTTTATTAAACTCTGTAATTCTAACTGTCTAATTTTCATAACATTTCTGCTCCCTTCTTAAAATTTTAATTCCTGTGCCCTGTAAACCACAGCCCCCCAAACCCTGATGGTTCAGCAGTGATTGCCCTGCTTAACTGCAGATATTTGTTCATCATTTGGTCATGTATTCTAAATGATTTTATCACCTCTCTTGTGGGACTCCAGGTCATGGTGGGGGAGCAGCAGGGTTTTACAGGAATAACTTAAACTGTGCTCCATTTACTTCCGGTTTTTTATTATTATTATTTTAAATTCATTCAAAATACTTTGTGTAAGAATCCAGTCTGCTGTATTGTTATCTATCAACCTCCTAAATTCCCCTCTGAATTCCTAAATAAACTCTCAAATCTGTTTTCATCTGTTGTTCTTTAATTTGACCAGTTCATTTTAGTTGGTGACTTTAACTTACACATTGATCTTTCCTCTACTTGTACTATCAATAAATTTCTTACTAGTCTTAATGGTCCCGCTCTTAACGGTGGCCACACCCTGGAGCATGTTTCTAGTTGTGGCCTGTCCTTAAACATCCTCCGTATCTCTGATTTACTATCAGACTATAAGTTAACCAGGTTTGTGTTCCCATAGGAGACTCAGTCTGGCATCGTTAATGAGAATTTGGCAGCTCTCTTCTCCTACCTGTACATTTCAACACCTGGGTTTTCAAGTATCAGTGATTTACATGAAATATTTAATGATCTGTGTAGATTATTTCTTGATCGTGTAGCCTCTTCAAAATCTGGATTACCTCCGGCCATCAATCCTTTACCTTGAGTCAATAATTATATATGTCACCATAGAAAGAAGTGCAAAAAGGCTGCATGCAAGCAGTAAAATACAAATGCACATGTCCATTTAACCAGGGTTTGTCTTTTGTCCTGTCTCCTTCCCTTCACCCCCAGTCAGTTGAGAGAAAGCTGTGGCCCATCAGTTACTTGGACTGGCTGAGGGTCTTAATAACATATAAAGCCCTACATGGCCAAGCTCCTGCATATATAGCAGAGATACTCAGACCTTATACTGCAACTGCTGCTCGCCCCTCAAGCCTTCAGATCAGGGTCTCCTTTTTTTGTCTCGCTCTTATTTTATAATCAGAGGTCATCAAATTTTGACGTTGTAGCTGAAACAGCCTTCCTCAGCCTATAGGGTCGGCTGAATCTGTGGTTAACGACTGGTGAAAACTCCTCAAGAACAGGAAGTGAGTGCATACAAATAAGAAGAGGTGGGGCTACTTGAGTCAAAAAGACAATTAGGGGAGGAACTTTAGTCATGGCAACCCAATGACTCAGGCTGATGGAAGAGATGTTGGATGGAATTAAGTGAAAGACAACGTGTCACTGAACAAAGTAGGCTTGAGAACCTGTTGAGCAACATTCTGCATCTGTTTTTATAGCTCAGACAAGAGACACACCCAGGCTTTATTACAACCCCATTCATCTAGTTTTAAGTGCTGACTCAGCAATATTAACACTTATAGAATCCTTAATGTCACTGTGTGTGTTTGTGTGGAAGAAACCCGTGGCAGTTTTGTATGCAAGTAAAAAAAAAAAAAATATGGATGGATGCAAGTAAGGAAAAAAGATGCAAACATGCAAGAACATTTTCATCATCAGAAACAATCCCTGTTAAGTAATGTGATCTGTCTTCCAGTTGTAAGTCCAGTTATAAGACACAAACATCAAGTGGCATTTTCTCCAGGGAACAAAATTATTTGGTTTTGCTCAAATGATAAAAGTTGTAGAGACAAAGGTTTCAGGATGAAATAAAATCCTTATTTCATAAAGTGGATTATTATTGAAGCTGTCTAAGATATCAGTGTAGTGAAACTAAAGACAAAAGTTCTTTTATTATAGAGTCTGACCTCTGTATTGCAACCCAGCATAATGCAAACATTAAAATACAGCAGCAGAGCAAATGAAAGATTCAATATTATGCTTATTCACATAAAGAAAATCCACTTCCATTTCTAATGATATTAGTGTCATTATACTTGTGGGAAAAAAAATCCCCTGTATTCTCATGAAAGACTTCTACTATTTGTAAGGAAAGGGTTGCAGTGAAGGTGGCCAGTAAAGTACATAGAGCTCAATGGAAGACAAATGATTGCAATGTATGCTATAGTAGTGCAATGCCTTGGTATGATATCAGCCCAGTACAAAATAAAGGCAAAGATCCCACTCCTTAAACCATCTAAAGTCTAGTCTACCTGGCAGTAAGTGAAAGCCTACTGCACCCCCCTCCCAAACAGGAACATCAGAATAAAAAAAAAACAATTTCAAACTGAATTCAAGTCCTGCAACCTCAGTAAATAATTTCTGTTTCTTTATTCAGATACTCTAATAAATGTTGTTAAAAGAGAGCACCAAACACCAAATCGGTTCACCGTGTTACCCATCATACTCTTCAAGTTAAGATATTGGTCGAAACCATTTCTCTGCACACTGCAGTGGTCTGAGGTTTAGTCATACTGGGTCATGGGGTGATCATTCCAGGGAGGCAGCTGGGACAGCTTCTCCTCAGTGGCTGCTTCTATTGGCCAGCCCCAGGCCTTAAAGAAACCAGTCAGGTCCTTCCCCACAGTCTGGGAGAAAGTCTCAGCATACAGGTTCATCTTTCCTTTGTTATCACCGGGGAAGTCACTCATGTGGTGATACGCAGTAAACACCTTCTTAAAGGCATCCCAGCCAAACTTTTCCTGGAGCTACAAATGAGGAGACAAAGTCATAATGCTGAGAGTCATGTTATGTGCAATAAAGTGTTCATTTCAGGCTTATTTCTGACTGTTCACATACTGTTTTAATTCTGTCTCCACATTTTCTTGATAGTGACTTGATTTAAAAGATATCATTTTACAGTTTCTGAAACATAAACCTAACCCTACCCCTAAGTTGTTCACTGGTAACTTAGTAGATGTTAAGAGTGATGGAATCAAATAGAGCTATAGACTCTGACTATTATTTAACTTTTTTTTTTCCAATGGAAACAGGTTCTCTAAAGAGTAGAATTCACCTACCTGCATATAGGTTTCCAGAGCAACAAAAAAGCCCCACTTGTCAAGCGTCCTGCCTCCTGCGACATAGTCTTTTATTCGACTTTGTCGGTTTGCTGAAGTCATGGCTCCTTCAGCCTGCATTAAACAATATGGGATGATGTCACTGTGAAATATTCTGTTCTAAAACAAAGTTAAGTGGTTTGCCATTATATTACATTAGAAGAGTTGTGTTGATGCTCATTGTCATAAAAAGCGTAACAATAGAAAATAAGTGTTTCTAGCCATTGGTCTCAAAGACACATGTGATTTACTCCACCTTCTCCCTGCTGACGCCCAACACCTCTTCATTCACATACACTGACCACAGGTTGCATGTACACTCTGTGGTGTTTGGTGGGAACTCCCAGCAGCTTCTCTGTTGGTTGTGTCCCAGTTCATGGATGGGGCCCCACAAGGGACTACCTTTTTTAGCACTGACCAGTTCAAGAGCTGTCATTTTGTGTGCCATGACAGGATAACCTGCATGCATCCAGCCTGAACAGAAAAAGAGCAATGAACAGTGGTATAGTGAGGATTCTTTCAGATTTGACAGCTTTGATAGACAAAAAAGAGATGTGCAATTGTGTCCACTCTGAGCAAAGAACCAAACAAAAGCATCATTACACTATATATATTACAATATTATGTTGATCACTGGAAGTGTGAATAATGACAGGATGCCTAATCTCCCCACTAGTCTTCACCACAGCAAGAAGAGTGATCATCTGAGCTTTCAAGTGGGTCGCTGGAGGAAAGCATCTACAGGCTGGACAGCAGCTGCCTCCTATTCACACCTACATGGATTACATGAAATTGAAGCCTGGCAAATCTAGGAGCTTATCTTTTGCAGGCTATCCATGAAATACCCACTCCAGTGCTGACAGAGCAATCGGTTAGCATTTAGGGCAATCGTAGAATGCGACCCTTAAAGACTCAGACCAGCCTCACAGAAGGGCCTGTATGGGAAGCTAATAGAACCAGGGAGGATGCAGTGGGCAAACCACGTGAACGCAACAGGCTGAAATATATAAACATAGCAGATGAGACAGAACAACACAGCTGGCATACCCAGGTGTTCCATGTAGATGTGGGATGCAGAGGATTTGTTATCACATCAACAACCAGGTCCCTGAGGAAAATGTGGGTTCAAGCCATCAAGTCACTGTCAAAAGCTGCTGAATGAAGCAATAATTGGCTTTGGAAGGAAAGGAAGGACACCAACTGGGCTGCAAGATGTCTGACATGAGGGAGCAGATCTGGGATGGGAGGTATTGCATTTGAGGTTTCAGGAGGTCCCAGGCTCTTGAGTCATGGTCAACACTGATTTGTTGGTTGGTTACTATGTTTTCTTCTTCTGAGTCCAGGTGTGGGATGGAATGGTTTTCCTCCACCCTCCTAGGTGGAGTCCTGGTTCAGAGCTGGGATCAACTCTTTTCCATCAGGGTCATCTGTCAGCTTAAGGATCAGCAAGGTAAATCTGCTCCCTAATGTTTTTCCAGCTCTCTTGTATTAACACTTCTGTGTTTCTGTTCCCACTGACTCCATCCCAAGCGAAAGAATGAAGGACTCACCTCAGCCACTTAACTCCTTCCACGGATCCAGTTCCTCTCATTAAGAAAATGTGCCAAATCATCAACTCTGCCTACCTGTCTATCCTCCTAGAACTCAACAGCCTGTAGGCCAACAAACCCACCGTCTCCCTCCACGAAGGACTCTTTTACTCACCAAGTAAACCAGAACATTCCCTCCCTCAGACTGCACTCTTGCACTCTCACCATGGATATATGTTTCCCAGTTCAGTACGGTTAACTTCACTCTTCTCTCAGTGGACCTACCTCCAGACCATGGCCTAAAGCGTTTTTCTTTTTTTAATGATTATTTTTTTGGCCTTTTAGCCTTTATTGGATAGATACAGTGGTACGGGGAGATACAGATACACTGAATAGATACAGCAGGGGGAGAGAGAGAGAGATTAAGACATGCAGGAAAGGGCTGCAAGTCATACTCGAAGCCAGGCCAGCTGCTCTATGGCCTTACGGCATATGGTCACTCGCTCACCCACTGAGCTAAACCGGAGCCCAGCCTAAACTGTTTTTTATCACTCCAATTAAAATATCCAGCCTCATCATCCTTTTGAGCTAATTGAGGACCTTAAAACTGCCTTTGTTCATTTTATTTTGTCTGCACTTAAGTCTTCCATTCAGCTTTGGCAGCCACAGCCCATAATATCTTGCTGTGGGACAACAATGATAACCAATGTATGCAATCAAAACAATCCTTATTTATCATCTACTCTGATGCTTTTGTTTGGTTCTACTTCTGGACATGTCAGCCCGTCAGTTCATCCATTGTCAAAAACTAGCCAATATAGCTCCCCACTTGCTCCTTGAGGCTGTCACAGTCCACCATTGTAACAGTGTACATATGACAGGAAAGAAGGAAAATCTTAAAAAAGTTCCTGTTAAATACTGTTAGCATGGATATGTTGGTTTGGTGAAACTCAAAATTATCTTTAAGTGTAAATGCCAGTGGCTGATTTTCTGTGCATTAGCTCTACCAAAGAGTGGTCCACGTGTAACCAGTCAGTCACCCAGCATTTTTTGGTCAGGCCTTATGTTCTTGGGAGTCTCTAAAAACAAGCAAATAAGGGCAAGGTGTGTACTGTACAACATGAGATAAAATGCTCCTACCATGAGAAATCTGCACATCTGCCACAAAACGCTCCTTGCGAGGAAATTTGTGTGGTTTGGCAGCCAGATCTGCAATGGCCCTCATCATTTCATCCCAGAGAGCGGCCAGCTCGTTGGGGCGCTCCAGATCCCGAACAACATCTGATGGTACAGTGAGGACAATGTTTTCAAACTCCAACTCTGCCCAGGGTGAAGGAGCTGTGCGCAGCAACGACCACTGCGCTGCAGTTGTCACACCTGAAAAGAACAAAGAGAGGAGTGGATCTATTAAAATGCTTTGGGCTATGACACATACAAAATAGAATTAGGGGTTAGCTAACACTAACTTAAAATGTCCCATACTAGATAGATTACAAACTTGTTTCACATCAAGATCTACGATGACAAAAAAGACTTTAGACAGGGTTTTATAAATAACAATGGTCCACAGAAAACAAATGCTCATAATATAAATTACAAAGTCCGTTCATTTTATACAGTATATTATATTTCTCCCTTAGATGTATAAACACATTATAAAGTACAGAATGATTATTGTGCAGTTAGTAGCTCTGATTAACAGTTAAGAAACCCTAATTCATAGTTAAAATGTTACTTGGATACACACTTGCATAAACACATATCAAAGTTCAATCCACCGCAGACTCACCAGACTTGTAATATGGAGCAGGTACAGCCATCTGCACTGTGACCACCAACCCCTTCACTTGTGTTTTGGGTGGGGCCACCAGGTAGAGGAGTCCTCCCCAAAGGTTCCAAACCTGTGTCATCTCTGAGGTGACAGGAAATCGCTCATGGACAGATGGTGGTCTCTTCAGCTCCTCATTGTGGTGCAGTGAATCAGTTTGACATCCTATCTGAATCTGCAGAAGAAAAGGAAAATGCATTATAAGCAATGTTTATACCATAAAGTATTGAACACTGTAAAAAGAAATAACTGAAAATTGCAATGACCCCTCTGTGTTTAAACAACTAAATGACCTGAAACGACTTACAGTATCTATTCACCACAAACAAGTTTTGTTTCTGCGATTTTTCAGGTTCTGGCACCTAGCCATCTTTAGGTAACAGGTGGACCTGAGCTGTACTTATGGTGGGTCTCTGTCACTACTGGAGACAGAGACATATGTGGGGTTGCAACATTCTGAGTGAACTCAAAATCATTTGACTTCATATGCAGTACCTTCCAATCCATGTTGACAATCTGAGGTGGTACGGCCATGTAGGTCTTCATACCAGGAGAGAGGTAGAGACCTGTACTGATCCACTCTTCCATATCTGAAACATACAATTATAAAAGATCAGGTATTGATCTCAGGTATTGACCCAAGTCAGGGACATTTACAGGTATAAAATATGCATTTTAAAAACTGTATTTCACAGTTTTCAGTGTCTACAGTGAGCTGGGGTATATTAATACTGTTTAACACTAAGTAACAGACATTACTGCGTCATGCTGAAGACTGGGGTGGATTTAAATTTTCACCTAAATTCAAATTATAATCACATTTACATTTTTGAACACAGCAGAAAGATCTGACCTGCTGTATTAGCATCAACCATGATGCGGTGGTTATAGACAACAGGCATCATTGGGTTGTCCTTGATGAGGTAGGGCAGGAGAGCATCAGGATCTGGGCAAACCTTATATACCTGGGTACCCACAGCAAGGAGGAGGTGGTCTTTGGGACTGTTTACAGGGCAGCTGTCACTCACCTTGAAAGTGAATGGTGAATGTTATTAAATATGTCCCCACATTATGACACTATCTGCAGAAACAAAGGCAAACAAGCACCCCCTCCACCCCCACCAAACCCCATCCATAAAGGGCAGCTGTCAATCATGTTTAAAACACATTGGGTTTTTTTTAAAAGACATTTTTGTCTACTAACCTGTGGCAGGCCTGATCTCTTTAACACGTCAGTGAGTGTGGCCAACACTTGTCTGTAGTGGGAGGAGTCATGGGCTTTCATCTGCAAGTAGACATTGCAGTCTCTGCCCAGCTTTTTCAGACATCCCTCCTCATGCTCGCTAAGTTCTTCACCTGTAGTCACATGGGCAGCGAAGCGGTTTAGAAGGTGGCGGAAGTGGTAGCTGTCTTTAATAGCCTGGCTGGGTACAGGGGCTTTGTATGATCCTCCTCCAATTGTTGCTCCCAACAGGCTCAATCCCATTTGGTTCAGGATCTTGTTCCCTGAAAGACATTAAAGCAAATCTGACTTAATATACTCTGGTGTATTGTTGGAAATGTGACACTAACTTGAAGGTTGCTTATTTGGATGATACTGTGTGTGCTGTTGTTGGAAGTTTGATGACTTTGGTTTTCCATTAAATTACAGAAGGTTGGTTATCTTGGCAAGATATGACACCTTATCATCACTGTATTATTGCAGGCTATTAGAGCACTGTGTGTATATAATAAAAGTGCTTTATGACGTTTTCATAGGCAATCATGGCTTGTAGTGTAAAAGTATTTTAAGTAGTTTATGAAATGATACAGGTAAACTATAAAAACACTACCAGTGATTTTGAGTTTGAAAGCAAGCCCAAAGTCTTTTTTCACATTTAGTGCCTCATGTATACCACATACAGTTAGGTCCATAATTTGTTGGACAAAGACACAATTCTTGTAGGTTTACCTCTGTACACCACCCATTGAACTTTAAATCAAACAATCATAATGTGAATGAAGTGAAGACTTTCAGTTTTGATTCACAGGGTTTAAGAAAACTATTGTTTAGGATTTACAGCCATTTTTATTCATAAGCTCCAATTTTTAGAGGCCTAAAAGTAATTCAATGCTTAAGTGACATAATTTGTCAAGTTGTGGACCTAACTGTAGATTGGTAGATAAAGGTGGTGGTCCACATTTTCACAAAAGAGGGACCAGAAAGTGTGCTGCAGTAATAGGGGTATCACAATCTTTGGGCTCTTCACTTTGAAGAGAGGACTCCATCTGTCAGTTTCAAGAGTAAAAATACATAGTCCATTGTGGCCATGCAACAGTGAATAAGCTTTTTAGCCTTGCAGAACTTCTGGAAACATTGCTGGAGTTTGACCATCCAGTTTATATGTGTTTTATGAACTAGGAGAAGGGCTATGGGCTACCACAGTCATTAATACAAGTCATCAGGTTCTTGTTTATGTAAATAAAATAAGAGCTCTGTCCATGTCCTTTGCACAACTTTAAGGATGTTCTCAGTGAGTGTTGTTTCCAGAGTTTCCCATTGTTGACTTTTGTTCACCAGCGATAAGGTGGAGCCTGAAATGGACAGGTGGATTGGCAGTGAGCACTAATTTAGGTGTTCTTCCAAAAATGAGGTTGCAGATACAAGTGGCTTAAATAAATTCAGACTTCCAATCAGGATGCCTCCTGGGGTCCTCATCTTGGAGGCTTTGTGAGCACCAATAAAGAATAGCAGCTTGCAATGTACTTACAAAGTACTTACTATCTTAAGCACATTTCTTATTGCACTTGAATTTATCTAATGTCTGGTGTCTTGTAAGTATTGCTATTGACAATATTTAATTGTCATTATTTATTTTAGTTATGCATTTTGTAGTTTGATCTAATACTTCAAAGATTATACACCACATTATACATTACAGAATGTAAGAACAGCTGGCATCAGGGCAAAAGGCCTCTGCCACCATATCTTAGAAAAAAAGTCTTGTTCAAGTAGACATTTTTTACAGGTTAGTTTCAGGATATGTACAACCTGTTCATTGTTAGTGAAACCACATAAGTTTCTTCACCATAACCATCTGGTGCCTCTCAGACCCTGTAAGCCCCCCTCCCTGTTTTCTTGTTGGATTACAGTTATAAAGGCTTGGACCTATTTAGAAACTAGCCGACTATAGGAACCATCTCCACTTAACCTGAGATGGTTCCCAGAAGTTTGTGCCTTCGTTCCACACTGAAGGACATAGAGCTGAACGGATCTTATGGGAAGCACAGAAATAGTTCCTGAGTGAAAGGATAGGATGGGTCCATTGCAACATAGATGGACTCCGAAACAAGATCAACAAGACCCTGAAGGAATTTAGAACATTCTTACCATCCTCCATCTTAGAAGATGTTTCAAAGTTCATGGACAAGGCACAGTTGGTACAACACATTAAAGGCCATGAAAGACAACATTGGAAATTCCAGATACTGCAAATACAAATATGTAGATCATCTAGACAAGAACAGGAAGACACCACAACTAAAGGTAGC
Organism: Tylochromis polylepis; assembly: GCA_015107715.1. NCBI lineage: Eukaryota > Metazoa > Chordata > Actinopteri > Cichliformes > Cichlidae > Tylochromis > Tylochromis polylepis. The sequence continues at coordinate 12,391 of VVHJ01064279.1, forward strand.
GAGGATATATGGGTGAAGAACCAGAAACTGATGACTAGCCAAATTGCTCAAATTTGCTATATCTCTGAAATAGTTGCTGATCGCAGCCACAGAAACAGCAATAATGATTAATAAACTAACGCAACGTGAAGCAGAGCAAATCAGGATTAAGGTTTCAGTTACCCTCTCTACTGCAAGAATTCCTCTGTCCAACCTCACCCTCCAAAAAAAGAAATCTATCACATCCCTGAGCACGGACCAAAGCATTATCACCAATTATTAAACCAAAATTACTACACTCCTCAGTGACAGCAACACTTAGTACAATTAAATTTTTCCATGTGACAAATTTAGGCTAAGTGTTAGTGTTAGGCATTCATTTTTGATGGTTAGGGTAAGCGGCTCGGGAAAGCATTATGTCAACGTAATGTCCTGACTAAGATATGAAAACGAGGGTGTGTGTGTGTGTGTGTGTGTGTGTGTGTGTGTGTGTGTGTGTGTGTGTGTGTGTGTGTGTGTGTGTGTGTGCA
>VVHJ01064280.1:18820-29748 GCA_015107715.1 Tylochromis polylepis
TTCCACTCTCACAAACAGACGTCTACATGAACATGACTAAAGAATTCTGTGCACTAACAAACTAACTTGTAACAGATCATAAAGTCCTTATTCAAGAAGAAAAATAACCACAGTGCCACTGAAACACATGTCAGTGGGCCAGGTGTTACAAATGACTTACCTGCAGTTTGGTGGAGGATCCAATGTGATGTCAGCCAATTCCTTCTGAATTCTGCAAAATCAGATCAGAGTCAGTGAAATGAGCTTCTGTAAATCCAAAGTCCATAAAGAGGAATTGACAATAACCAGAAACAAAGCTACTCTGCAAAAATCACCACAAACTGAAGCCTCTAACAGTCACGTAAAACTTTTCACCCTGACAGCTTATTTTTATGTGACATCAGAGACACCTGTAAAGCTCTTCTAATACACCCAGCCATCACTGCACTCACCTCTTAGCACTGGTGGACAGATGTTTGGAGGTTTTGCTCATGCTGGCTTTACTTTCCCTTTTTTTGGGGGGGTTTGCCTCCTGCTGTTGCTGCTGATGGGTTGAAGATGAAGAAGAGGAAGAGCTTGTGCTGGCACGGGAATCTTCATCCGACATACCGAGCCTGGGAAATAAATTGAAACAACATTAAGATTAAAATGACATTTAATATTAAAACTAAAATATTCAAGCTGCTGCAAGACTTGGGAAAACATCTCTCCTTACTTTGACATCAACAACACTGCTATTAAAATCCACCTTCTACAGCTGACACTGTCCACTAACATGCCCACGGCTGCCTCTGAGCTGTGTGACCTGTTTAAGCTCTAATTGCACTGAAACATAGAAATGTTCATAGAGTTCAGTGAACCTCCAATACATGCGTTAACTGTAATCTGTAACATTTGGACTTCTGCAAAGCGTTTCCTACCTACATAATGTTAAGCTCTAGAGTGCAGCTATGGCTGCTTCCATCACTTTACGAATCAGGCCTGGAACAGACACTGGCCGAGTAAACTGGTTCGACTTGTTTAAATCCTCCCCATGTGAGGAAAATTTTCCTCTTTCACAGCGAAGAGCTGTGACCTTAGTCAATGTTGGCTGTCGCTGTTATTTTTAGCTTGTCGGGCTGCGACAAAGGAAACCATCTGATAAAACAGTTGGGCTAAGGTCTGGTCAACACCAGGGACCAAAACACCACCTCACACCGACCTGTGAGTCGAAAAGCACAAATACATCGACGGGGCGATGTCGCAGTCGGCAGGGAACCCCGATACTACACCTCAACAATTTTCAGCTGCGGGAAACTTTCGGATAAAGGAGTGAGAACGCTCCGTCGGTGCTGTCAAGCTGCTTTTAAGGCCTCTACCTCACATTACGACATCAGAAAGAAACAAACAGAACCCGCCGTTCGCTCAAAGCTTTTCCTCGCATTTTTAAAGCTACATCCGTCGACATTCACCCAGTCACAGAGGATGCACACACTCCTAATAAATTCTCCTCTGACGATTAAAGGGGCACATTTATAAAACTAACGCTCTCCAAAACATATAAACGACATAGAGTGTTACAATATTATGAGCCGTTATACAAATATCTCCTGTTAGATACCTTTCTTTGTGTGTGTGTGTGCCTCCGCCGCCTGACTACACTCACCACTGTCAGGTTCTCGCGCTACAGTACAGAAACTGAAACCTCCGGCCAATGTCTACAAAATAAGAGCACATTAAACTCATTAATTGGTCATACACAAGAAGCCAAGCCCACTCATGCATCAGCACAAGAACAATATAGTATATATGTAGCCTAGTATAATACCTTATATAACCCTTACAAAAATGATATCAAAATGAAGATGATAAAGATGCAAAAGTTGTTGTACTGTTAATTATTATTATTTTATTCACACACCTCTATTATTCACGGGACTCACTTTACTACATACAGTGCTGTTAAAGTCCATTCTAGTGTGACCTTTTAAACACAAACCCTTTTTTCTGCAGCAAAAGTGTGAAATAATAATAATAAAATAATAATAACTAATAAAGCTTTGGTGCTTTTAATTTGTAGGGTCTGACGGTGTGCTTCCCGGTATTATTGCGAACAATAACAAAAACCAACTTGGCGCTAGGACTGGATCGAAGCGTGCCTGCTCTGACAGGAAGTGTTGGTCCAGCAGCAGCCACTAGTCGGTGGGGTTTCCATTTTGGCCTTTCTTCCAGAAATAGCACAGGTCTGCAACCAAAAAACTGCATAGGATTTTTTGACTGTTTCTTGTAGATTTTTACTCACTGAAACCGGGAAAAATATTTTAAAAATTTCGTCACGTCAGGTTTTCTTGCAAAACTCATGCTTTTAGCGTAATTAGGCGTACAATTTCCCCTTTTAAACTGAAATCTGGTTTCCTATACTTGAGTCAAATCCTATACATATCCAATAATGATTTCTTACATTAATTTAATATTTCTAAGAGCGACACGCAAGAGAAATACAAATAGAAAATGCGAGGAATTGAGGGGGGTCAGTAGGAGGAGGGGGGTACTGTGGGTTTGGCGGTGTGAGGAGCTCAGATGATCATGTCCCAACAGGTTTATTGTGTTCATAGCGAAAGGTAAGGAATCTCAGAAAAATTATGCATAGTTAATTGTAATAAAATAATGATTTTTTTTCATTGTGTTGTGCTTTTTTAATGTAAACTCCTCATGTTTTGCAAAACCAAAAAAAAAAAAACTGTACATGATGGAGGGCGTACATATGTTTTCAGCACCCTAAAGAACATCAAATTTACCAAAAATATTCCATGCAGCTGAAAAAGTTTTTATGTTTTTTTTGCAGACCTGTGTTATTCATCTTTTGCATTATTTGGTGTTCTCATGTATACACTGGTTAGGATTACGCACCCAAAGTATTTAGCATAAAAACTATTTTGTGGTGTTTAGAAAAAGATCCTGGTTTAGGTTTAAATAGACCGTTTCAACATTGGAGAAGCAAGGCTGGTTTGGACATGTGCAGTGCAGGGATAATGGACACACTGGACAAAGGATGTTGAGTATGGAGCTGTCAGACAGGAGGAAGAAGAAGAAAACAATGGAATAAACAGAAAACAAGAAGAGGTTTGTGGATGTAGTGAAGGAGGACATGCAGAAGGTTGGTGTGATAGAGGAGGATGCTAGTGAAAGGGTGAGGTGGAGGCAGCTGTGGCGACCCCTGAAGGGAGCAGCCAAAAGAACAACACTGTTTCAGTGTGGTTAATCACATGTTGTAGTTCCTGTCGGAAATGCAGTCATGACAGAAGCTGTTTAATTTGAAAAGAAAGCCATTACCTATCCATGAACCAGTTTATCATTAGAGCCAGTTACAGCCTGCTGCCATGCCACAGCACGTGTCTCCACTGTCATGCAGCATATTATCCACACGTGGATGTTCCAGATTTGGATTAGTTAGGTACTAACAGCAATGATGTAAGAATCCAAACACCTTGCTACTGTGCCTTCGGGGTAGTAATAAAACCTGTCTACTGTTAGTGTTTAGCCTGACAATGGCCAGGCCGCATTGAGTTAATTCGAAGGACAGTTCTTAGCTCCTGTCAGCTGAGAACAACACTTTGGGGTTCACCAAAATTGAGAAGACTGGAAAAATATTGCCTGGAATGATCAGTATTCAGATGGAAACATCAGACCCAGTACTAGGTGCATTACGTGTGACTAATAATGTGGGAAGTGATTGTATACTTGTGTGATAAGCATTTTTAAAATTAGTTTTAAGATGTTTATAATCAAAATATTAAGACTTTTAAGCCAACAACAGCATAAATGAACCGTACTGCATCGTTTTCTCCACCTTTAGCATCATACAGACACTCTAAAATATCACAAGGCTTCCTTTTTTAAAATCCTGAGCATTTCTTTTGTCAGAACAAATGATCATCTTGAGCACCCAAGTAAACAAAAACATCCTGCTAAGGGTTTTCAGGGTTCTGTAGAATTGCATGTTAAGACTGTAATTAGTTTGTGGTCACTTGAGTAACTGCAAATGATCTTCTTCTGGCTGCTCCCTTTAGGGGTCGCAATCCCTGATGTAATATCACACCCGTCTTCAACCCATCTGTGACTCCTGCCACACACCTCACCACTGTCTCACTCTCCTCGTACATCCTGTCCTCACAGACTGCTCTGCCACTCCTGACTTCCTCACACAGCACCACAGTGCTTCTCTTGGATCCCTATCATGTGCTTTCTCTAAATCCTTCTGACCTTCTCTATACTTCTTCACCAACACTCTCAAAGCAAACATCAGTCTGTAGTGCTCTTTCTCTGGATGAAGCCATACTGCTGCTCACTGATCGTCACCTCTCGTCTTAACCCAGCTTCAACAGTTCTCTCCCACAGTTTCATGGTTATGGCTTGTCAACTTTACCCCTCAGTAGTGACTCTGCACATCACCCTTTTTCTTGAAAATCAGCACCAGTACAGTTTTTCTCCATTCTGCAGGCATCCTCTCACTCCTCAAGACTGTGTTAAACAGTCTGGTGAAAAACTCCACTCCCTCTGTTCTAGACATCCCCATACCTCCACAGGTATGCCAACTGAACCAACCACCTTTCCACTCTTGAGCCTCTTCATACCTGCCCTCACTTCCCCCTTATTAATCCTCTGAACACCCTGATTCGCTAATCGTCCTCTGACCGTGCTCCACTTCTCATTTTCCACATTCATCAGCTCCTCGGAGTACTCCTTCCATCTTCTCCACGCACGTTTCACTTGTTAGCACACTTCCGTCTCAATCCATTCCATTTTCGTCCTTAACCACCCTAACCTGCTGCACGCCCTGTCCAGCTTGCTCTCTCTGCCTAGGCGATTTAAGTCCTGAGTAATTGTAAATGTATTTGGGAATATTCAGAATGAAAGCATTTTACAAGCTCTAAGAAGAGATTCAACATCAGGTCCCCTCTAAAAGATGGGCTACCAAAACTGTGGTAAAGTGTTCATGTTGTTCGACATGATAATCTGCTTGGCTTATTGCCAGCATCTTTCATCCGCTCCAACATGTTATGCATCCATAGTAGTCATTATTTGGAGACTAGGCTCTTATTTATTCATAGAACAACTTTGGCCTTTCACTTCTATTGATCACCTATATTTCACTGCAAGTATATGTGTATGCAAGCACACTTCTCCTTCACATTACTTCTGCAGTATGTGAATAATGGGAGGTATTTTAAAAAATACATCTATATTATTATTATGTACTTATAAAAAAGAAAAATCCTGGTGTATTTTACTGGATATAGTAACCACCACTATTTTGGCTTTTTTCCACACTATTTTTCTTATTTATTTGATTCTATTTTTATTTTGTTCTAATATATCTCTAACTCACCTTTTCTTTTAGTCCATTGTGCTGCTGTAACAAGTTAATTTCCCCACTGTCCCCACAGTCTGTGTCTCATGTGTCAGCCACAGACTTTGCTGATTTTGCAGTGCATTCAGAAACCAAAAGCACAGCTAAGCAGGGCCTCCTGCACAAAACAAAGCTGGATGTAGCTTTGTCATCAACAAGTGTTTGTAGATTCTGTAGTTTCCTCTGACTGCTGTACTTGGTCTGTATTGTACTTGGTCTATAAAAAGGCATCGTGGGAACTGTTGCATATACAAATCACAAACTGTTCCAATGTTCCACAAATTCCAGTAGTATATCACAGTAAATCAGTCCTCATATAACATTTTTAAAGGTGCCCACAGGTAAATATCTTCATTGCACATGATACTTATTAGATGATTTGTGCTTTCAAATGATTATCTTGTGCACAAAGTTCTTCTTTGATATGTTGCACAAGATGCTGTCCAACTCTTCATGCTGGAGACCCTTTCTTGGATGTCTGCCACTTTGATGGTTACTGGAGCCTGTTCAGGAAGGTTGTTGTGGTCTTCTCTCAGCTCTATTAGCCACTGAGCACTGTTGTTATGTGTTGTGTCCTTCCCTCATATGATCTTCCAGTATTGCTCTGTCTCCAGCTTCTCATGTTGTTCCCCTGCCACTGAGAGCACACCTTGGATGGTTTACTTGTGCACACATGCTATTGTTGAATATCTTGTTTATGCATCATCATGCAATGACTTTCACAAACCCTTATGTACTTAGCATATGCAAACTGTGAACACAGTATACTGTTTGATCAAGATGACAAATGGAAATCCCTTTTTGTGCAAACCTATGTTTATGTTTGCATATTCAAGGCAAGTTATTTGATCTGCACATAAATATCATTTGTGGACAGGAATATGTTGTTGTTTTTTCTGTAAGTTATTACCTTTTGTGAAAGAGATTTTAAAACATCTCGTATTTCATAATTGTGGAGACAGATGAGGGATATTTGATAGTTAAAGGATGGATTTTGACTAGATTGAAGGTTTTATTGCCTGGCAGCTGTGAAACAAAGGGAGTACACTCCATCATTTTGAGCCACGCTCTGCACTGTCTATGTAAACCATGGAAACACAATACCATTCCACTGACAGCAGGGGGGAACTAAACAACAAAGTGCAACAGTCTTGTATAATACTAAAGATTTGTTTTGTTTTTAATTCTGTCAGAAATGACAGAATTATGGCAACTGCATGAGGGAGTCCATTGTTTTCATCTTCAGTCAGTGTTCAGTTGAATGTTAGAAGAGGACCGTAGAGAGACCCCAGTGACTTGTGAAAATGGTGTGTTCATCGGCCCGACATGTCGTGGTTCGAGCATCTTCCAAACATATCACTGGGAATAATAAGAAAGGCAAGAAAGCTTACCTTGGACTACAGACATTAGTCTAGCTGATAATATCTTGCATTTACTAAAAGTAAATGTGTCAGCATGTAATGTTTTCAAAATGCATATTCTTCCTCACTTTTATTGATTCAGGATGATTTTTTGTTAAAGTTAGAAAGGTAAACTGCATCTCCAATAAAACTTACATGAGGATGTTCGACTTTAAGTATTTAGCCGTGCTTTTTGCTCTGGATTTAATTTCTTGGTGACATGCAAGCTGACCCACCTTGCCGATGTAGCTTGTGGGTAGAATACTCGAAATGAACACCTGCGGTCATAGTTCAGGGCTAAGGAGGTACTTCCACCTCCTTAGTTCTTGATTCTGAAACAAAATGGTTTGTGTAAACACCCTCGCAGACAGAACATCAATCAGTGATCAGTAGCAGTGAAGGACAGAGGTCCTTGCCATAAAGACTGAACATGCATTCTTTAGCTCAAGGAAGGAGATAACTGAGCACACAGCACTTTCTGTTGTCGAACCCTGTTTTTTGTCTAACACCACAAAGAGGAAGTAAAACACACTGTTACATAACTGTACAACTATTACTGACTCAGGAACAAACAAGTCTGTATTGTGTGACTAAGTAGAATAATTTCACTTCACTACATGTTACTAGAAAGTTACTGTGAAAACACTGCATCAAATACCACATTAACAATCATGTCTGAATAGGTTTGAATAACCTCTCACCTCCTAATCATTCCAGTCTCTGTGGTGAGCCTCTGACAGCTCATTTCTGACAGGAAGTGGTCACAGTGATGAGCACACACTGAAATCACGCAGTGTTAAATTAAAACAACAAACTGAGAGAAGCTCTGTCACATGACAGCCAGTGTTTTATTGAGTATTCAATGAGTATGTATGTTCTCACAAGGCATTAAGTGTACAGCAAACTAACCACTATTGTCATACATGATGATGGGCTCACTCCATGCCACAGTTCTGCCTGAACAGAAATATCTGGACTAAATGTCCACTATAGGAACACATATCCTGATGCCATGCACTAATATTGACCATGAGCTGGAAAAAAAAACCAAACTTAAATGCACTCACTCAGTATGAACATTTTTACATCACACGAAACGGGAGGAATTCACGCACGCTTTTAGATAAAGAGAATGACACGGGTGGCAACAATGTTATAAACAATGCAACAACAATAAGAACAACAACATCAACAGAACAATAACAGTATTAAAGCTTTTCATGACCATATCAACATTCAGTGTATTGGAAAATACAATCCCAATAGACTCTTTGTATAAAAAAGAAGCTTTTCAAGTCAGCATGGAACAAATAACAGTTCATATCTCAGGGGTCGGGAAAGGGTGGATGACAGGGGCAGGTGTGCTTCCATAGATTCCAGAAGAGAGGAGGTGTGTGTGTGTTGGTTGGGGTAGGATCTGGGGTCCTCTAGAACTGGAGCTGGCCTATGTAGCGTAGCGTTTGGTCCACTGTTTGGCTATCCTGTCGTGCTCAGCTCTGTTGGTCAGGTACTGTGTGGCGATGCTTCCAACCAGAGGGTCAGCTGGAATACAAGAACAAACTCGTAAGACTCTAGAGCAGACATAAAAATGGAGCAGTGATGGCCATGGTTAACCATGTGTTGACTGTCACATATTGAAAAGTGCTGTTGACAGCAGCTCTGATATGGCAGGTATGATGCAGTCTGATATTTCTTGCAAACTAAATTAATTCTCTGAAACTCTTTCCGGACACAATATAAAAGACTATTACATTACTGTTCATAATAGCCAGGCTTTAGCCACGCTCGTCAAGACCGTTACGAAAGAGCAAAACTATATGTGACAATCTAATTAGCTATTGGTAAGTTGCCTTGGTATCGTGTATTTATTCAGTGTGAGGGAAGGTCTCTGATCTCAAGGTTGGACCAGGTCTCAGCCAAAATTCCTTTTAGAAAACCTGTTGCTTTAGAGGGGAATTACACCATAACTTTTTAGGTAACACTTCCTCGTGTGACATTGTTAGTGTACTATATGCAAAAACATTCGATGCATTGTGTGTTAGGACATCCAGAATAGGTACAATAGATCTGTGCTGGGTCTGTGAAGGACTGTGGATGGTCTTTGGATGGTCAGGTAAGTCAAAATATTTCTGGTTTCGGGATAGTACCAATTTTGACTTTATTTATATAGCACCAAATCACAACAGTTGCCTCAAAGGCACTTTATAAATGTGACACGTTAACCAAGAAGACACAGACATTTTCACTGTGGAGCAAGAGGGTTTTACAGAAACCTGTCTATCAGTTTTGGAGATAGAGGATTTTGTCATGGTTACACTATAATGTAAAATCTGACAGATTCACAAGCTGGGTGATATTAGTTATTTGCCAGTCTATCGGTGTCAGCATTTCTAATGGCTGATGAATGAAAATAAAGCAAGAGTAAAGAAGAGATCGCGGAAACACCCTTCAACCATGTAGAATGTTGATGTTCTATAACGTGTCCACCAGAGGGAACCCTACAAGGTCCATTCTGTAAACATGGGTTTGGAGTGCCACAAACAGAACAATCAGCTAACCTGAGCAAGTGTAACAAGTAAATAAGTAACTAACATAACAAGAGCTCGAGTAATCTGTTTTTGCTTTGTGTTTGTTTTGTTTTGTTTTGTGAAAGAAAAAGGCTGATATATAGGAAGATTGGATTTTTAACCCTCTGTACCCCATAATGGCCGCACCTGTGTTTCTACCACTGATTGTGTATAACAATGTTTTCTGTACATACTATATATATATATATATATTACATATTTTAATAATATCAACACTTAAAAATCAATCAGGAATTCAAGAAAAAGAAGGAAAAAAATCCCATCTTCTTCCACTTATCCAGGGCCGGGTCGTGGGGGCAGCAGCCTAAGCAGAGAAGCCCAGACCTCCCTCTCCCTGGCCACCTCCTCTTGTTTGTCCAGGAGAACACCAAGGCGTTCCCAGGCCAGACGAGAGATATAATCTCTCCAGCGTGTCCTGGGTCTGCCCCTGGGCCTCCTCTCAATGGGACATGTCTGGAACATCTCACCCAGGAGTCATTCTTATCAGATGCCCAAACCACCTCAACTGGCTCCTTTTGATGTGCAGGAGCAGTGGCTCTACTCTGAGCCCCTCCCGGCTGAGGACCATGGCTTCAAATTTGGAGGCACTGATTCCCTTTCACACCACTTCACACTTGGCTGCGAACTGTTCCAGTGCGAGTTGGAGGCCATCACCCGATGAAGCCAACAGAACCACAACATAATCCGTGAAAAGCAGAGATGAGATTCTGAGACCACCCAAGTGAAAGCCTTCCGCCACTTGGCTATGCCTAGAAATTCTGTCCATGAAAATTATGAACAGAATCGGTGACAAAGAGCAGCCCTGGCGAAGCCCATCACCCACCGGGAACGAGTCCGACTTATTGCCGGCTATGCGGACCAAACTCCTGCAACGGTTGTATAAATTACTACACTCCTCAGTGACAGCAATACCTATGAGTCCTTAAAACGAGACCCCACAAGCAGCTACAAAAAGAAAGTGATCAGTTGCCTTCAAGAACTTGAGAAGGATAAAATCATTTCCCTACATACCATCGTCTATACCCAGGGGATACTATACCCTGTATTTACGGACTTCCAAAGATCCACAAAGAAGGGGTCCCACTCAGACCCATCGTTAGCAGCATAAACTCAGCCACCTACAACATTTCCAAACACCTTGCCACCATCCTAGGACCACTTGTGGGGAACACCCCACATCACATCAAGAACTCCACCGACTTCACCAACAAGGCCCAAAAACTTACACTCGAACCAGATGAAACCATCGTGTCCTTTGATGTAGTCTCTCTCTTCACTTGCATACCTACAACTGAGGCAGTAGAGACTGTCAGAAAACGACTACAAGAAGACAGCGCCTTGGACAGCAGAACCAGCTTCACCCCCGATCAGATTTGCACACTGTTAGACTTCTGCCTCACCACCACATATTTTAAATACAACGAGGGTTTTTACAGACAAAAACATGGATGTGCCATGGGCTCCCCGGTGTCACCTATTGTAGCCAACCTTTACATGGAGGAAGTGGAAAGAAAGGCTCTTGGCTCTTTTAAAGGGACAGTACCTAGCCACTGGTACAGATATGTTGATGAC
>VVHJ01064281.1:0-17757 GCA_015107715.1 Tylochromis polylepis
TCCTGTAGTTTACTATTGTTGTTGTGCAGAGTTCAGTTAAAGGAGTATTTGTGTCACGGTCCTGGGTTGGTGACCCAGTGGTTTTGGTTTATTTTGTTATGATTTTGTTCTGATTATTTTCCTAGGTCAGGCTGCATGTTCATTACTTCCTGTGTTATGTCAAAGGTCTGTGTTCTGGTGTATGTTTTCAGTTTGGTCCACGTGCGTTGTTTGGTTTTTGGATCCTTTGTGTCGTCACCCCTGTGTACTTCCTGTTTTACTTTGGTGATCCCCTGGCAGTGTGTTGTGTGTGTGTGTGTGTTGTCTGCTTTTCCCCCCCGTCTCGTTATCATTATTCATGTCAGCTGTGCTCCCCGTGTGTCCTCACTGATCTCATGATCCTTCTGTGTATTTATGTCCACGTCTCATTCAGTTCTGTGTGGCGTCGTACCCCCATGTGTTGTCATCCCGTCTGTGTGTTCCGTCTGCCTGCCTGCCTACCGGTCCTTTGTTCATGTGTATCTTGTCGTTTGGAGTAACCACTAATAAAGTGAGTTTAATTCATCATATCATCTCTGAGTCCTGCACTTGGGTCCACCATTCCGCCTGCCACTGAGCAGACCATGACATTCTCCAATGCTTAAGTGCTTTCTATCTAACATTCACACACCAGTGGATACATTCAAGAGCAACTTGGTGACCTGTTCTACCTCCTGAGCTACAGCCACCCCACTCTACAGCATATCTTTGAATTCTGGTGTTTTCCATCCCAAATGTTACAAGTGTGTAAAATCAAGCACACCTAAAAGTTCCAAAGAGCTCACTGTGCTCTCTGTGGCGCTGTAACAGGATGCCATCATTGCAACAAGTTACTTTGTGACATTTCTTCACTCCTAGATATTCCAGAATGAACTCTAACTGTATTATTGCAAAGTGGTAGTGTAGTAGTAGGAACCACAGCAACTCAGACCGTGTAAAGTTAGAGAGCAGGGTCACTGAGTGCATAGTGTGCAAATGTCACTGCAAAAGTTTCAAAACTACTGTGGTATTAACATCAGCACAAAAAGTGCACACTGTGAGCTTCATGGCATGGGTTTCCATAGCTGAGCAGCTCCTGTAGGAGTAATGTGTAACTGGCCCAGTATTTTTGTTAAAATAGAGCACTTGTCATTGTTTTAAGTGAACAGATTTCATTGATATTCCATGGGTTCTATTCACCACACTGCTGCTAATCTCTCCCTGTTTGTACTCCCCCTAAAATAACTCTTAAGGTAATGAAAAACAGCATGTAGCCAAAAGAGCCTAAATAGTGCTGCAAGGAGGGCAGACCAATGCTAATACCCCTTCATAGACACCCTTCCTACTAGTCAACTCCTGTGATCATTTGGTTCACTGTTCATGTGAAAATATTTATCATCACTGTGCATATATTAAGTACAAAAATCCTCACAGGCTGACGTATTTTGCTTTTCAGCTCTTTATGCATTCCAGCCAAGCTCTTTGCTTTTTTCTTTGTCCTCTCTACATGGGAAAAGATATCTTGACAGTGGGAGATAAGAATCGTCTAGATGCTCGGAAACACAAGAAAGAGGTAAGACCAGGAGAGAGCTGTTGCACAGTACATGCTCTTCCCTTGCAGCCATGTCTTGTTTGTACACTGGGGAGGTGGCAGGATCTCATGTTTCACCAACTCCTCTCACATGGCATCACTGCTACACCATTTGCTGCTGTCATCCCTCTGTGTGCTGCTGTTAAAAACCACATGCACTGTGCAGTTTGGACTGCTTTGCATCTTTCAGGTGCTGCTACAAATAATAGGAAAATAGGAATAAATCAGATTAGCAGAGTCAGGCATAGGATCTGCTTTTCCCTGGTTATTTCATGCCCCATTCTTTATCCCAGGCCTTGTACTCTCTCCCAGCCGCTCAACTGGTGTAACACAACTCCCTCCTGATGTCTATCATGATCCTCATTACACCTCTGTTGTTATTTCCCAGACAAAGAAGATCCACTGTATCATGTTCTCTTTTTTTCTACTACCTTACCCCCTCCACTCTTTAACAGACGCTTCTCTTATGACGTGATAAAGTAGATCATATGCATTTAAAAGGGACAAGCTACAGAATTTGAGCTAATTTCCTACAGAGCTATAGATATTTTAGCACAGTTGGGTTGCAAAGACATATGTGTTCTACACTTGCTGCCACAGCACTGATAGCAAGGGGGAAGGAGTAGAAATATTGAGTTATAGTCGATGAGAAAAAAAAGAAATGAAGTCAAAAGACAAAGAACTAGCCACGCTTTATTTAAAAGTGATGTCTAGGACATACAAGCACCACAGCAGTTAGCGCTTAGATTTTAAAATGTTCTGCTTTAATTAAATTACTGGCAGTCTACTAAATAAAAATGTCTACTTTTATGATGCTAAAAGTGTTCTATGCAAGAATAAAAAAACAAATGGCAACTCTCAAAAAAACCTAACTCTCAAAGACATCGTCAAGCTCTGAAAACTTGATGGAATAGCTGCAATCTAAAGCGCTCTCTCCACAGCAATCAAAGTCCTCTCCCTGAAGTTTGAATGGTTTGTGATGATGATAAGTTGACCATGTTGCGGCGCAGAGGAGTGGATGCAGATGCAGCTAATTCCAGTGGTACACGGAATGCTGATTGTGTGGCACCAAGTGCTAGCAGCTAATCAATACAGTTAGCACTGCTAGCCCTTGTTTCTTCGTTTGAGAACTCGGCACCTGTGACTGCAGCTTGCTGCTAATTTCAGCTTGATTATCATCAGAGCTCATCTGTTTCCAGAAACCCTCCAATTAGAGGACTTGGTGAGCTGTTAAATCAGTCTACTGTATACAGCAAGGACAATTATTTCTAGACTTTTAGATTTAGTACATTGTTGAAAGTCTTGCGAATGTGTCTTGGGAATGTGATCATTGATCTTAGAATAATTTAACTCATTGAACTTAGTTGAATAATATACCACAAACCACTGTATTCAGTGATAATACATACATCATATTAGGCAGAACCTTATTTTTCAACTGTGAATGTTAAGGCGAAAACCCAAAACTGCAACACTGTAAATATTTCATTGCCCCATGTTGCTCCTCATCTCCATGCAACTTTATGTTAACCATTAGTATCACTATTATCAACTGACTCTTCCTATGAATTTAAAAAGGTTATATGAATGTCATTTGAATAGCAAGATATGTACCTCTGCATGTATCCGTGTGTACACAGCTCTGTACCTGTGATGGCTAATGTAAATGCTGCCTATGTGAAGAAAGTGCCCGAGGCTATCATTCTTCAGCCTTTGTTTTTTGCTCTTTTGAAACATTAGACGAGCCGCAGAATGACTCCATTTATGCAGAACCAATTTCTTCTGAATCAAAAGAAACATCCTAGCCGATGTAATGACAACCTCTTTCCTCCTTGCCTCTGGTCCTTTTGCTTTAGTCGTCACAGGAAACGAGGTCATGAAGGTTGGGCTGTACAGTAGAGTTGAGTAGGCAACATGGATGTGTGTTCTAATGTTACATTTGATGGACAGCACAGGGATAAAAACATTTCCTTGCTGTGTCATTGGAATAGTCAAATGACTTCCGTGGATTCTAAACCAGCAATATTTTGTTGCCCTTGGTGAGAATTTGTACAGCACTTTCAACTGGTGCTCAAGCTTCTCTGAGTGGCGTTGGTTCAGTCACTGTAACTTTTTCAAAAGAAAAGTGGTTTGTTTTATTTGTTTTAAATGTTTTACTTTTTTTTTTTTTTTTAGCGTTGGCATTTATTTGATCTTAATTTCTGAAACCTGGCTTGTGTTTAGGTATGACTGAATGCTTTTATGTGTAACATTTTCTGTCTGCCATCACAAGGCATTCCTGACCTTGACATTTATCAGTTAACTGATTTTTTTTTAAAAAGGTAATGATTTTACATTTGGTCTTTAAGATATAGACTCAACTCTTGTACTATTTAAGAATATGGCTTTAGCCTATCTTTGCAGACGGTCATCTGTTGTTCAAGGTAAACCACTGACTATTATCCCCTGTGGCTGTAGTCCTAATTAATCCACTGCAAAAATGTCATGAGCCAGCATCGTCATGATAGTAATTGTTTTCTTCGACCCAGAAAAAGTGCATGTTGGGCATGATGGGATAATAAGAATCTCTGATGTCACCTCCAATGGGTTAGCACCTGCTTATCACACGCTGAAAGCTTTATTTAGTGACTGTAGCTACCAACATAAATTAGTCTTCCAAACACATGTGCTTTGGATGTTTGCATATTTATTTTGCAGTGAATTCTGCACAGTATTCGGGGCTATTTACTTATGTGCATTGAAGTTTGCAGGCTTTGTCTGGACTGAAAGGGAGAAGAAAGGAGACCAGAAAGAAGAAGAGAAGTTCTGGAGGAGGGTGTGTGAGTGTGCAGGGCTTGCCTTTCATATTCTCAGCATGACTCCTACAGAAAGTCATTACCCACAACAATAGAATTTCTGCTCTATTTGCCTGGCATATTTTTCCATGTGGCCTCTGAAGTGTGCCACCCTCAGTCCGGAGTCTAAAGAAGTGCCCAGACAAACAACTCTTTCCACCAATGCTACAAACATGTCATGCCCTCTGTCTAAGGATGTGTTGGGAATGCACAACTGACATATTTTTTCTATATGCTGGCCTCTTTGCAACAATAGTAGAAGACCACCAAAATCAAGAACCCTTGCTGACTTGATTGCCACAACCGCCTGCTGGACCACTGGTTTTAAAATGTTATCCAAAGGAATTCAAAATGTGGAAATATTAGTACTGCTCTCTTAAGTTTCAAAACCTCTAAAGGAATCCGGGACTTTTGCTTGTGGCGGTTGGAGAGGTGGCTGTTTTGTCTTTTTTAATTGAGACCACAATAATTCAGTGTATCATTTACATGGAAAATGATCAAACCTATTATAGTACCTGCTGAAGACCCTGAGAATAATTTCCCAATTGTGCCTTTACTGGACTCCGTGTAGTCATGTATCATTGCTCTCTAACAATTAAACAGCTTTGAGAAAACTGAGATGCAAACAGGGATCCAAACAAAGCATTTGGGGAACTGCTGTAATGGCCCAGTCCTCCCACTGAAACCCCGGTATATGGGAACACTTCTCAAAATGGGTGGGAGAGCTCTCATCTTCCCTGCCTTGTTTTGCTTTTTCTTTTCTTTTTTTATTCCGTCTCCAATAAGCAGTGAAGAAGAGTGGGAAGAAGAAGGAGCACTTTCTGGCATGGGGGTCCTTTTGTTGTCTTGGTGACTGCTGCTCAGTCATCTCAGAAAAACTCAGGCCTCTAATACATCATCAACCCAGCACCGCAGGCAGTTGCTGCAAGGCTCTGATCTGATTCTTTGTAGAGTGTCACCGTGTTCCACAAAGAACAGCATAACACATAACACATACCACAGCGCTGCCATTTTACCCCAGAAAATCTGCTCCCTGGCATTTGTCCAGCATCTTAACATTCACCAGAAACCTGCGCTTCCATGTGCATTGTCCCCACTCCTCATCTGTAGTTATTTAAGTGAAAATTGTTTTTTCCAAGTGTGCCTGCGGGTTTAGAGGTGCCTTTTCTTGATACTTTGAGTATGTCCGCGTTTTCCTCCAACACAAAAAGCTCCTCCTAATTTCTGCGTCTGTATGCAATTTTTGGCGGGCAGCCTTCAGATTTACATAGCAAAGTGGCCCACCTGCTCTGTGTTTGTCAAATGGAGAGAGAGACGGATACAGTGTCTTTGTTTAAGATCGCAGACTTGATTGGAAGATTACTAATTCATCCTTACAAATCTCAGGTTACTTGTGCTCCATGTTTTTGGATTTATAAGGATCTCAAATCTCTATTCCTGCTCTGATGCAAGGAGATAGGCTTATGTAAATAAAGATATCTAAAAAAGCTACAGTAGACGTCTCTGGATAATGACCTGAGGAAGCACAAGGCAAACACTGTAATAAGTTTCCAGTAAACATGCTTTAAGTTGCGGAAAGGTCTCCATTAACTCTGGAATGTGCGATTTGTTTTCTCCTGTCTGCTCAGCTTTAAATGAACAAAGAGCTGCTATTGCTTCAAATATGAAATCATTATTCATTATTTTTCATCTTAATTTCTGTTAGCATTCCCTGTTGATAATACACACCGACTCACACTCACATGCATGGACGTGAAAAGCACACACACACACACACATACACACACTTCCTCCGGCTTTATGAAACATTTCCCGAGAGGCTTACGAAGTGTCACGTAGATCATTTTCTCATTTCTCCTTTGGATGAAAGCTTGTTTTGAGACCCCCCCTCACACACACAAACACACACATGCACAGCCCAGCCCACCCGGTCTGAAAGCAGAAGCTAAAGTGACTGGAGTGAATGAAGATGCTCAACAGGATATCATGGCTGTCAAGGCAATATTACATTTCATGAATTGTTTCTTGGACCATTGTTAAATTGAATTACGCCGCTTCTGAAAGATCAACATCATCTGCATACAAATAGCATGCAAATATGTATTTAGATTATGCAAAGATTTAATAACCAAAGTTTAACAATTCCACGCCGTTAAAGTTTGTCAGTAAACGGCTGCCGCAGCTGCCATTACTGATGCATTCTGTCACCTTCCCCCAAAACCTGGTGTGAACTATATTCGAAGTCAAACTATCAAAATAATCTTGACTGTGAGCTGACCTATTCTCGATAGCATGTGGAAACCAATTCAGTCCTGCTTCACAGATATGTGATGTGACTCCATTCTGGCAGGGGTGGACAGGAATGAATGGAGCGATAAGGAAGTCCGGGCCCAGTCGCCCACTGGCCGTTGCAGAGAGGCAGACGTGTGACAGATCATAAAATTAACAGGCTGCTCTTTTTGACATACAGAGACACTGCACAAACAGAACTGCTGCCGAGAGATAGCAGGCAAGGCAATCACCATGAGAGACGGCGGGGGGGTGAGGCAGAAGGAAAAGGGATATCAGAGAGGATAAGCCACATACCAAGCTCTAAGACTGTTTTCTGAAATATTACCTTGTACAAGTCAAAGAAAATTATTGCTGGTTTTCTTTTGTGACCACAAAAATAAAATTCAGCATAAAAGCTGGGGTAGCAAATGAGAGCCATTTACAGAAGGCTCCCAAACAAAGTGAAGGAATCCACTGACGTTCCTGCTTACTCTATGTCCTAACATTGTGCCGGGTTTGTTTGACCGGCAGCTAAAAATCCAAATACATTCATTCAGTTGATAGAGAAGCTAGAACAAAAATCAGCATAGCAGTTTTGAATTTCAAAAACCTGCTGCCATGCTAGTTACTGTGCCTTCATTTAAATGTTCAGTATGTGGGATTCAGGGTGATTAGCGTTGTCACTATACTAGAATTTCACACCTGGTACCGAAACCCAGGAAAACACTTGACACTCAATAAAGTTTTTGATACTATACTTGTTGCGTCAGTATTGTTAATGTGTTCATCTGCTAGCATCGAGTAGGGCTGTGTACCTGTCTGTGTGTGAAGTTGCGTGTCAGCTGGAAATGAGTCTCTTACCCAATAGTCATTTTTAGTATCGATTAGCATCTGAATATCAATTTTTTTTGGCAACCCTGATGCTGATTTATTAGCATAAAAGGAATATCATTATTTCTATTATTAAAAATAACTTCATTATTCGTAATTGTTGCTTTCACTAGTGTATGATGAGTAGAAAATAAGACTCACTGTATTTTTGCTATTACTTATTTTTTTATTATTATTATATATATCTACAGAAGGACTGATGGGAGAAGATGTGCTAAAACGTGCTGTTTTATAAACACAGGCACATTTCAGCGTAAAGAACGAAATGTAACTTTTCTTTTGTTGCAGCATTAAATATCGGTACAATTATCAGTAAATTGTGTGTGTGAAAGGTTAGTCAATCAGATCGCGTGCTTGATTCTCCCAAAAATACATATGCTACATAGTCAATCACAAGAATCTCTGAGCCCTCATCTCTTACACACAATCTTGTCACTCCGCTCTCTTTGTAAATGTCGACAGTACTTTTTTTTTTTTTACAGTCTCTCAAATAGTCCCCAGAGTTAATTCATTATTAATCAAGGCAGTGGACTACCTGACTGGTCATAGAGCCATGCTGCTAAAAATGTACAATACAGACACCTATGAGGAGAAATGTGTGGTGAAGACTGCTCCATGTAATGTAGGTTTTTAACATTCACCAAGGCAGCCATAGCTCCTGTCCCTCAGATATAATTTAAAGATATCCATCAACTACGTCCTCTCCCTAGCCCTCTCAGTAGCTCTCCAGGATGACCAATGGGCCTCAGCTGTGGCCATCTCTGCTCCACCTGATAACCTCGCACAAAGCAGAGCCCCGGCATCACCACGGGCCAAAGCAGAGCAGTGTTTGGAGCACATTTTCTGCTTGGATGGCCCCACTCTTTCTGGAATTCTATTGCTGCTGCTGATCAGAGTATGGGTAAAAAATGAAAAGGTGACAGTGGGGAGATGTATAAACCAGGTCGCAGTGATGGAAGGTGAGATTGCGAGTAGTGAAGCCGGCAGGTTTGGGCTCCAGGGTGCTCGTGCCTTTGCCCCTTATTCTCCCGAAATGTCAAATCTGCCCTTTTTGCTCTGTTCAAATGTAATTATTCTTTATCACACAGAGTGGAGCACAAGCCCCGCTTGGCTGTCAGTCACTCACCTTCGTCAGTTCTATTCAGTTATCCCTTTTCTTATCCCTGTCCTGGTTTCAACAACATGTACTTCTATATCTTTCATTGCATGTCTGAATAAGCTGTATTTTTTTCTCTGCATGTTGATTAGCTGTCCATGTGTACTGTAATATCTACCCCGATAAACATCATATACTCCATGTTGATATAGAGTTTGTAGGTGATTATTTTTAGACAATAGGTCCTTCTTTATGGATGGTCAAAAAACTGTAGCACAACAAATTTGAGCAAGTGACGCAGGTAGTGCCAGAAGTTTTGCGATGGCAATGATTTATCTCACTGCTACTCAAATGTCTTTTCAAAGAGTAACAATTGTTTGCAGTGTTTACTATACGTTCTTTTAAATAAAGTTGTCTTTCTAGCTTGTGACCAAAACGCTAGCTAACCAGGAACAATCATGGATTGCCGATTGAGAAGAACTGGATCCTACGTTCCAAGGTAGTATATTGCAAGTCACTGGCTTCATATGTTCAGTAAGTCTCGGCTGTCTCATGACTAACCCACCTGTGTTGGTTTGGAGTCAGTGAACAGGAGAATTTCTGTGTCAGTCCTGTTCTTGGACATGTGAACGTGAAAACGTCATGGCCATCGTCATCATCAGTTCATTTCAACTCAGTTTTATTAATATAGTTTCAAAACACAACAACAGTCACCACCAGGTTCTTTATATTGTAAGACAAAGACTCTAATAATAATACAGAGAAAACCCTACCAATTTTGAGCAAGCACTCTGCAACAGTGGGAAGAAAAAAAAAACCCTTTTAACAGGAAGAAACCTCGCTCAGAACCAGGCTCAGAGAGGGGCAGCTATCTGCTGGCACCAGTTGGGGATGAGTGAAGGGAGATAGGATAACAGACACACTGTGGAAGAGATGAATAATAACTAATGGTTAAATGTTAACAAATGTATAAAAACACACAGAGTGAAAAGAGGTAAATGAAGACGAAACACTCAGTGCATCATGCCTAGGCCTATTGCAGTATAGCCAAGGGAGGATTCAGGGTCATCTGAAAACACATCTCCAGTTGTTGTCAGATTAAATGGTAGTGATGTGTAATACTGCAAATTTTGGTATTAATCTTAAACCAAGTAAATGCAGGGCCAGTATTGCTATACCAATACCAATACCAATACATTTAACCTATAAAAGCGGATTATGTAAGGGAGAGCAGTGTGTCATGATTTATGAGACGAATCATCATCAACTTGCAAATCCTGAACACATTTTAATGACGGTCACACCACAAAACATGTATTTTGAGTTTTTTTGAGAGCTGGAATGTAAATGTGCCTGTCTCTAAAGCACTTTGGGTCAACTTCTATTGTTTAAATGTGCTGTATGCTATAAATAAGATATAGATGTGACAGTCAGCACAAAAAGGTTCAGACACTTTTCATGTTTGAAGTATATTTTTTAACTTCCAAACTTCCAAAAAAATAATTTATTATAACCCAATTCAGAGGGCTGTATACTGAACTTAGAGGATAGAAACAAAGTATCGATCCTATCGCACTAATATCAATCCAATCCAATACCTGCATTGGTATCAATACTATCAGTATTTGGACTGATGCGCCCACCCCTACTAAATGGACAAATTTCTGAGATTAAAGTTTGTTTTGGAACTTTCACTGTTTGTCAGAAACTGTGAAGCACTGTCTTTTGGGCCAGTATACATCATGAAAGGCTACCCAAAGGTCTAACACCTGGTGTGGTTGCTACATCTGCCTCACTCTCTTGCACTGTCCTGAAGGGGTTTGAGCACAGTAGCTCTTTAAGCTAGTTCAGCTCAGTTTTTTAACAGGACGTAAAGGTTACAAAGTTATCCAGAGCTATATTTCTGTCATCAGCATTGCCACCTCAAAAAGCACTGAATAGACAGTTTGCTAGTCAACAGTGCAATTTCGCTTCATCATCATTCACCAAAGCTGAACAAAATGGGAAGGATTTGTGTGGATTTACTTTGCCCTCGGACGTGAATTAACTGATCCATTAAAATGAATTGAAAGTCTGACAGGAAAAAAAAAGAAATCTCTGTTTTAATAGACCTTATATATTCCTGCTCTACCTTCTGACAGTAAATTCTACTTAATATGAAAACATTAATGCTGACATTCCCAAAATCATTGCTCACACTCTCACTGGTGCATTGCCTGCATATTATCTAGAAAACAACATCTTCAAAGTACTGATTAATATGTATAACTCCCCAACCTTTCAGACAGAGAGAGCTGCTCTCTTCACCAGAACCAGCACAGTTACAGTACCGTGAAAGGAGCACGGTTATGAAATGCCACATTGAATTTGGGCATTATGTTGAGACACCGGAGTTGCCAGGCTCTGTTGGATTTATAACGTAATGAGAAAAACTGCTCTCTGCTACGGCCTGTCTCATTTGGCCTCCGTGTCCGTTGCCCATAATGCAGGGCCACGGGGAGTCAAGTGCTCTGAATGGTCCTCTCCCTCGGATATAATGTGTGCCCCACGCTGTTGTCAGAATGACTTAGCTGTTACCTGGTGAGAGGTGCTAAACGTCACGTGGAGTTTTACACAACAGAAGGTGAGGCGGTGTGGCTCAGGAAGCTGCTTCCCAGGGACACGTGACGCTGGTGAAAGACAAGACTTTCGGAAACCAATGCCTCTTATTTATCACACATGAATCCACTTCATGCGTGCACCCATGCATCTGCTTTTTTTTTTTTCTGTCCTCATCCTTCTTCCTCTCCTTGCCAGACATGCTCTCATGTGCACATGCTTCGCTCGATAAAACTCCGCGCCTTGGCCCACTCCAGCCGTGCAACATCCTGACTGATGGCTCCCATAGCAGCACTCTAAACGACTGTGCCCATAACCATTAGAAAATATGGAACACGAGCACTTCACCAGCGTTCAGAAACATACACTACCGATTAATCAAGGAAGGGGTCTTTTCCCCTCCCTGACGCTAGCTGCTGTATTACATTGGCACAGGGGACAACTCAGCGCTGAGGAGGCCAATAAAGGAGCACATTCTCTCCTGGGGGAACCGAATGTTGCCAGGCTATCCGCCATCACTGGAGCCTGGTGATGTACCGGGTCATTAAAACGCCACGACATCCGATACTGGGTGCCTGCTGGGACGGCCGCGGGTCTGCTCTCATCTCAACTTTTACAATCTGGCTAATTTCTGCGGAGGGCCATATGTACAGGGTTCAATTCTAATTAAGTCAAAAATGCCGTGCTTGTCTATGTGTGTGAATAAGCAGGAGAAATGTAACTCTATATCCACATGGGTGTTGGTGTGAGCTAATCGGTGAGGCTAACACGACATCAATTCAAATTACTTTAGCGAACTCTTTGCAGCTTTCGGCATGGCTCATTACGCGATGCTATTTCCTCTTTGAGGACAACAGAAGCTCCTGTTTCCACTGTTTCAGAATCAAAAGAACAAAGCAAAGGTAACTGCTTGGTTTGTATTTAAGGAAAAAAATACATGGCCAACAGCCTAACAAGGAGCTTGGGGGAGCAACATGTTAAGTGGAGTTGTGGGCTCCAGTGCTGCACTGTTGTGTTGCTGTTTATTGCCTACAAACAGCCAGGCACAGACTCACTGCCTTATCCCTGCACATGAAAGCCTGGCCTGATTTCAAAGTTTCCAAAGAGAGCGCAGTCTGCAAAACACCTGCGAGATAACACTCAGGGAGGATTAAACTGCCATTTGACTCTCTCTATCCCTTTCTCCCTCTACCTCTCTCGGCCTCTCTCCCTCTCGCTCTCTTTTCATGTGTTGAGTCTCAAGTAAAGACTGCGACCGTGGCATTCCTGCTGGCTCCAAAGGCCGACCCGCTGATATCATTCAGGAGTGAGCCCCTCGGATTTGTTTACTTAATCCAATATTTATGCTCTGTGTATGTTAGCGAATGCAAAAACAGTTTGTGCCTCCAACAAACAGGACACACGGTCCCCAGATAAATGCAAGAAATACAGGAATGGTTGGGGGGAAAAAAACAGAAATGGGGAAAATAAGGGTATTAGGGGAAATTCTGCAAAGAGTGTTTACAGCTCGGAGCAAAGCAGATAGCCGGAGTCGACCCTGTGAGGAATTATCACAGCGGGCAAGTTAAATGTGTTCAACATCTCCACTGCTCATTTTCAGCCCTGCGTGATGACAAAGTAATGCATACGTCTGGCCAGAGCTTAGTCAAATTGCAGCAGGAGTGTGTAAAATCACATCAAACAAGCACAAAATTATAAGTTGGTAAACATCGCATGGCCAGATCGGTCTGTCTGCAAGTAAAAAGAAAGAAAAAAAACCGAATGGAACTGCGATTTGAATTTCAACAAGTACGTTAACAAAGACCAAATATTCCTTGCAGGCTGGATTGGCACTCAGTATGAGGGTGATGGTACACAGGCTTGAGGGAACGCAGTCCATCAGAAATATTTTTCATTCCTTTGATCTCATCTGATCCTGTTCTGGGGGAGTTCTGTTTTTGATAGCCGTGGCTCTGGCCATTTCCAAGGCTAGCAATGATGTTCTCCCAGAGCAGGAGTATCGGGATGTCTCCGGCTCTTCTCTGCATGTCCAGATGAATTGGTCAGAGGTCTCATCTGCCACTGATCTCTCCCAGCCTACGCCTAGAAGACATTTATGGTCACGCTGCTTTGTAAGAATCTACATGGCTTTGAGGAAGGAAGGCAGGAGTCCTGCTATAGCTGTCAGTGATTCACCAACTTTACATTAGAATTTATTCCAAGCGCGACGGGCGTTCTCTTCCTAACTGCAGTGAGAACACATTGTCATATTTGTGAATAACACGGTCAAGCTGCATTTTCTCTGTAGGCAAAATAACTAATCATCTCATTTAATTGAGTCTGGTTTAAGATCGTTGACTGTTTCCACAAAGCCCCCCCCCCCAAGCCTCCACAAGTCTGGGTCTTATCAGCAGGTGCACGCATGGCAATACCAGATAAGGAATCTTCGATATGGCACAAACACTGATAAACACATACCCGTAAAGAGATAAACTGAGAACACAGAACTAAAGTGCAACACGTGGTGTTCATTGTTTAATTTTCTTTCATAATGTTACAGTTTGCCTGTGCTTTTAAGTGGTCATGCATTTTTCTCTAGGTTACTAATTGTTCTTTCAGCCACTTCTCCTTGCCGGGACATAATATACTCCCATTCTGTAAGAATGAGTGGTGAGAGAGTGAGACGAGTCTGCCACTGACAAGTGTACTCGCACACAAGCACTCCTTTAAATGCACTAAGGAAAGGTCCTTCATTAACCCGCGGTGTCACTACTGTGTTCACAATAGGAAAAACTTACAAACTTGGGGCTCTAATGAGCTCTAACCACAGTATCCTGGATGACAGACTTGTGATGCCTGCCACCACTCCAGCCTTCTAATGTGGACTTTGTAGCTATTTAAAAGAGGGCTGTTAATGCACAGACATCAAAGAACATCTTGTGGATAATTTGAATCCGATAGAACAGCAGTAGTCGATATCCTGGGACAAAAACAAATTTGTTTTTTGTATTTTGTGAGATTTTATCATTATTTCGTTGGTGGCAATAGCGAGGCCTGCTTCTATACCAATTACATGCATCGATTAAATATACTAATTGTCTAAGGGTTGTATAACACAAAAAAGAGACAAAATCAAATTTAAACAGAGTTGCGTGGAATTTTGAATCTGCAGCTCAAAGCTCTCTTAAATTAGACTTGCAAAGTTTCTCTTTGGAGAAACAGTGTTCCAGTTACCCAGTTACCATTTTATATTAGCATTACTTGAAATCAAACAGGCCCTAGGAAAACATTTTATAGTGTGTTATTTGGAGAAAGAGTTTCAGCTGAATTTTCTTTCTTGTTTGCCATATTAATTGCTGTGAGCCCTAAAAACATCCCTTCTATTGGGGCACCGTGTCCAAATGTGAACCCAAACAAAAAAGTTTTAATGAAACCATCAGCACAGCTAGAAAACAATGGCGATAATGAGAACACGTTTTTTCTTTTAATTTGTGCTAACCAACCCTTTAAACATCCCCTCATGATTTGCTTCTATAAACACAAAACAACCCAGTCCCCTCAACACCTCCCCTATCTCCTCTTCAGTGGCTTGAGGCGTGATGATATTATACACAGTAAGGTAGAGCGTCATGTAGACTTAAGCGAAATGAGTTGTGGGGGCATTATTTATCATCAAAGGACTTCCTAATTACTCCTGATAGTTTCACGTGTTGCTGAGAGGATCAAAAATATGAACTTTAGCTCTTATCGACTAACAACTGAGGCAGAATTAAGGATTGGCCCTGCACAGAATCACTTAGCACAAGCAATTATAAAAATAATTAGAATATTAATTAGAATTTCTCATTAGTGCACCCTGTTGTTTCAGGAAATGAGTTTAATGATAGGGAGGCCTCTGGTCTTCATCCTCCCCAGTGGGGGGAAACAGCTCACCCTGAGAGCAAAAGTCATGGCCTGGGGAAAGTGACGGAGCATTAGTGGGACTATCATCAAGAGGAATGAAGAAAGAGAAACATAACAGAAATTAGGTTGGAGTTAAGAGGGTAGGATACAGGAGGGGTGTGTGTAACTGTGATCTTGGGGGGATATTTACACAGTTAATGCCCAACCCGGATTTTGTAAGCACTATTTTATGCAAGGATCGCACTGTATTCCCAGGCAGGTTGATGAGGAGACTGTCCTAATATCATCTGAATCAGGGTAGAACAATGTGGCTCAAAGGTTTCTCCTACTTCTGAATCTCATTTAGTTTCTTTATACTTTCTTTTCTTCTCTCTTTCAACTCCTGTACTCTCATTATCTACCACATTTCATTTCAGTCCAAGGCCATTCTGTGTCCCACAAGGATTGCTGCTGTAAACTCCGTTAGAATGAGATCTTTCAATTAGGCATGGCCTGTTTGTGTAAAGCATATGAATACTTCCATCTATTTCCCCGCCGCTAGTGGCACTGTGTTGTGTTTCACGCCGCAAAAGACAAGCAAAGAGGAAAAGCGTGGATGCGGTGTGGAGACCTATTCATCTGACGGGAAGGTTATAGTGAATAATCAGCGCAGGCCCACCATGGTACCGGATTGCACTGCAGACTGGGCCAGGTGCTCTGGTTCACAAAGTTATTTATTAACCAAGATGAGCATTCAAATTTATTCTGTTGCCACAGCTGCCATTCCCACGGTCATCTCACAGTCGGCCACAAAGACAATCTGCGTGTTTACCATCTTTCTGCCCCTCAGTCTTTATCTCTAGCCGTCTCGCTTGTTCTCATTCGTTATTTTTCCTCCCTAACACCCCACCACCACCACACACACACTCCCTCCTCCCTCATTTTCATTTGCACAGATTGCAAGTCCCAAATAAACAAAAGTAGAAAAGGCTTGAATTCAAACAACAGTTCTGACACCAGATGAGTTCATGAGATGCCATCCATATTAAAATGCCGAGCTGACAGCCGTAGTTGTGGGACGCAAAGTCCTACTTTTTTCAGAAATGTCTTTATACTGATAAATAATTTCAGTTCCACTGTTAATTTATAAACATCATCCCTGTCACAAGTGTCACTGTTCGAGTGTGTGTGTGTGTGGCAACACGCAACACCCAGGAACGCCATATGAGTGATGCATTCACACTTGGCGGCTTGAAACCCTGGATGGGAATGAGGTTTTTTTTTGTAACCTACATACAATAACGCGTGGCACAATAACATGTCAGGCATCAAAGCAAATCCCACTGGCTATCTGAGGAAAGCCATTTCATGTTAAATCAGCCTGCATGCAAACATTTCACAGGCCCTTCCTGTTTGATTCCCTTTGAAAAATATACCATCGCGTCTGACAAATAAACCCACACAGCTAAACAGGTGCACCCATCCCCCCCTGCATGTGTGAAAACATTAACTGTGGCGATTGGCAATTTGCATGAGTGACTCGAGGTGTCTAAACAGTTAGGAAATAAAGCAGTGCTTTTTATACTCAGCCATTGATACCACTGCCTTGCGAGTCTCCTCTGAGCGCAAAGAAATGCCTTTCATCTTTTGTCAAGGCGCACAATGCCGCCTGCATTGTGGTGCTTTTTGCACGGGCAAAGCTGAAATGATTAGATGTTCCAACGTGCCATTGTATGTTTTTCCATCAAGTTTCCATATGTAGCAGACAAATGACTGCGCAGGCCTTGGTCGCTGCGAGAGGACGATCTCTAAGCACTGCAATTTCTCTTTTTACATATTCCAGAAACGCACGCTGATGCAAGAATGAATGATAATGCTCCTGCCTTGGGGCAGTGTGCTCTGCAGTATCACGCTGCACATCCCGAACTATTCAGCAGCTTTAACCGTGGAGACAAAGAGGCTGAAACCAAAGGAACGGCCAGCGGCCTTTCACCACCTCTCCCAGTAAATGACACTTTGAGACGTTGCCCATAGAAACCGCCATGGAGACAGAGATGACAGAAGAAAAAAAAAGAAGGGGTATCAGATGTGCCTATGGTCTTGGTGCGGTTACCTGTCTACGCACTGATGTACTTTCACTTTCTTACAGCTCTGTGCAACGCTATGCCAGTGTATGCTGCAAACACCCAACCATCCATCTTCTTTTAAAATATATTTAAAAAGAAAGAAAATGGGAGAGAGAAAACAGGTTAGGCAAATTCACTGTATCAGTGTATTACCAATCCGTAATTAACTGAGTCACATAAAAGTAAACAGCCAAAATGTTGCCAATCAGTTGTTTGTCATGTTTTAACCCCGTAACGCAGGGTCTCAAAAACTCATGAATCTCATTTGATACATTCATTTTTAAGATTTTCTTTTAACCCTAACCCCTTTATATGTTTTTGTTTAAAATAAACCGAATGTGAGCATTAGATGGCACAAAAATGATGAATGTAGCAAAAATGATACAAATTTATGCAAAGGGTTAGGGTCTACACACACATGCATAAATGTGCATGTGTGTGTGTGTGTGTGGGGGGGGGGGGGTGTGTGTTTTTTTGTTTTTGGAAAAATTG
>VVHJ01064283.1:7725-25996 GCA_015107715.1 Tylochromis polylepis
AGAAGAAGAATGCAGCTCTGAGATTTTGATGGGCTGTCTCTGTGGGCATACAGCTGCTAGTTCAGCTGTTGGATGAATTAGGCAGAAAGGTCTGAAAATCATTAGCACTTTTTGAGGGCGGGTAGGCTGAGGCAATAAATATAAAGAAGTGGTTTCAGCTAACAGGCACATCTCAGTCTCAGACAGCTGAAAGTGATATTGCTATATTTAAGACAACAATGCATAATGAAATAAGTGTTGCTTAAAGAGGTGGTCTCTGAGCATGCTGGAGCAATTTTCTGGGTGGAGGAGTAAATCTGTGTTTTCAGTTAGTTTGTTTTTGGGGGAAGGTGGCGGTGTGGGTGCGTACATCCTGTTATCTGGTAATCGCTGCATGTGCATACACTTAAGGCGGCTCCATTTGTTTTTTGTTTGTTTTTTTATATTCCTGATGTGCAACGTGGAAAGGCGTTTCGGCTAGTGGTGAAGAGAACCTACAGAGAATCTTCAGTGATGATTACAGAGAGTTTTATGGCAACTTTTAGTGGGCTTATTAGGCCATTACAGACATGCAGGTTATCCGTTCCTTCCAATAAAGTTCCCAGAGTTTGTATCCAAATGGTGAATGCTAGGTTCCAACCACTTAACTGTAATATGCTTTAAAGCAGCCCCTAAATGGTGCTTACTGAGCACTCAATGTGCTTGCACACTACGAGCCGCATTCACCCATTCACACACATTCATGCAGAACTCTTTTCTGTCACGCACACACTCACATGGATGCATCAGGAGCATTTTGTTGTCCAGTACAGCCACAACCCGTCCTAAAAGGATTTGTAAGGATACGCAGATTTATTGGCTGATACTTCCATTCTTGTTACTGGCAGTCAGTGGCTAAATATTGTGATGCTTATGGCTGCAAGACTTTGTCCAGGCATCCATCAGGTCAGCATTCCAGATTCCAGAATATATTGCATGTGGATAAAAGTTATTGCACAGATTTGAAAACTATTTCTGAGCAGCGTTCAGTGTTTTGGTGGCTTTCAGTTAAAAACTGTTAGAGATTTATTGTCTGATAATGATGTTTACCTCGTTATATCAACTGATCAGAGGTTTATAAATCCACCCCTTCATATAGATTTTTCAGCTTTTTGAAGCATCCACCCATTATTTTCTACCACTTACTGGGTTTGGGTTATGGAGTCTAAGCGAAGAGCCTTCATCTCCCCAGCCATCTCAGCAAAGTCTTTCTAGTGTTTCCTGAGTCTACCCCAGGACTTCTTCCCAGTTGGGCATGCCAGAAAAGCCTCATGTAGAAGGGTCCAGGAGGCGTTCTTGTCAATTGCGTCTCATTCAGTCTGCAGCGTATCAAGAGCAGAACCACCAGATGGGGGGAACAGCTTCTTCCTGTAGACTATTGAACTCTAGTGGCGCTCTCTCAGCCACAGATAAGTTTTGTGCTATCAAAGGCACACAAGGATAGGATACAAATGAGAATCCGTGAAACAAGACTCAGAGATAATAATAATAATAATAATAATACATTTTATTTGAGGGCACCTTTCTAAAACCCAAAGTCACCTTACAGAAAGAAAATAGTTGAACTCCTCCGCATGAGGCAGCAGCTCATTCCCATCCTGGAGTGGATGCTCCACCTTTTCCTGGCCTAAGATTTCGGGAAGCAGCTTCACCTTTGCAAGCAGCCAAAGCTGAACAAAGTGAATAATATGAGTTTATTAAAATTTTGTGTCAAATATCACTCCCAGCTTCCTTATAAATCCTTAAAAGGTGACACATCCTCCCCAAGAGTTAGGCTGAAGGATGATAATAATTTTTATTTATAAAATATTTACACGAGTTTTTCTGAGTGTGTTTAAACTTCAGGCTGGCCCGCAGACATGAGCATGGAGTCCGTGTGTGATATCGATCTCAGTAATTAGGCAGGGCAACAGGTGGTTTGACAAAAATAAACAGGCCAGCTCGATTTATTGCTTCCATTATGTGAGTGCTGCAGTGTATCAATCTTCAAGCATAGGGTGGGACGGCCTCACACGACCGCCGGCATCAGACTCGTCTTCAGTCAGTGTACTGAGTAAATCCAGTGGTGCTGATGTGCATTCATGACCCTCTTCTTCTTATGCTGAGTTAGCCTGTGACTGGCTGCGGTCACAGTATAAATGGAGACCGTTCTCACTCCTGAGGTGTAACACAGCGACGTTTTGTCACGTCCCGAGGCGTCACATTTTACGCGAAAGGTAACCGTCCGCGTCCCTATGATAAGCTCCAGATTGTGGATGGAATCCATCAGAATGACGCTCCCGTCTGTATTCCAGCCCTAACCCTAACCATAACCTTAACCCTAATGTTAACCACAACCTTAATCGTGTCAGATAGTGGTTTCTCAAAGCGATTCATGATGAGAAAGTAAAAGAAAAAATGTACATATGTAGATTGATTCCAAATGGTTCTCATGTTTTCGAACGCGTAACATAGAGACGTGTTGGGTGGCCAAAAGCGTAACATACCGACGATTTGTCAAAAGCGTCGGTATGTTACATTTTGGGATGAGAACGTGTTGGCATTTTAACATGGGAGTATGGGGACTTACTTCATTTTGGAGCCAAGTGGCCATTAAAAGGAACTGCAGTTTTTGGCACCAGCACATTGATTTTACTTTTTTAGCTGCTTTTGACCAGTCCAGAGCTTAAAGTCAAGAGGTTACTGGTCTCAGTCATATCAGAAACCACCAGCCTGACAAGGAGGATCATTAAAATCCACATAGAAAAGCCTCAGCCACCAGGATTAAACCCTAGAGCTTTCTTTACTGCGAGGCAAAAGCACTAAGCTGCTTTAGCTGAACAATATCCAAAGAATATGAAATATAATTTTTTTAATTGGAGTGCCCAATCCTTGTTAGGGTTAAGCATGACTAATTGGATTAAAACATATCCCTTTATGATAGTAGAAAAATGACGCTTACCAAATGCATTTAAGTGGAACTCTAAGCCGTCTTTCACAAGCGTCCATGTGCAAATAGCTTGGAATAAGACCTGTCTCACTTTTATGTGATAAGCCACTGCGTAACAGTTCACACACCTAAGGACAATTTGTATCTTTGAGATGCGCAACAGCAAAACAGCATTATTTGACTAAGCAGCAACGTCAGAGGCTGAAAAATGAAAACTTCATGCTAGAGCCAATTTCCTCTAATGACCGCTGCTCTGAAGACTCCCATGCTAAAATGCCCAGCTTCGACCATGAAATTAACCTGTTTACATCATAACAGGAGGAGGAAGGGCATTTTGATTGACAGCTGTGTCAAAAGAGGTGGCCCACTGCTGCCAGCTCAACCTCACCTCTGCCAATCCCAGTCATTGAAGTGGACCTCCTAACCATGCTATGCATTATGGAGTGAATAATATGGCCTTAAGAAGTTTGTGCTCTAATTTTGGAAAAGTGTTTGGTTTTTTTTTTGCACATTTGTCACACTTAGATGTTTCAGATCACCCAAATTTTAATATGAGACAAAAATAACCTGAGTAAATATAAAATGCAGTTTTGGAATTAATTAAGTGAAAAATGCCTCTTAAAAATCTACTTGACCATATGGGAAAAATTAATTGCCCACTAAACCTGCAATCAAGTGTTTGTGGTAACTTAGTGTTTTGGCTCTCTTTTCTGTTCTGGAGAATTTTTGAGCATGAATGGGTCGTTTTTTTAAGGTCATCTCGGATTTAAGCCCAGACTTTGAGAAAGCCAATCCAAAAAGTTGTTTGGTTTTTTTTTCATTCAGAAATGGTCTTGCTGGCGTGTTTCAGATCATTGCCCTGCTGCATAACCCAAGTGCGCTTGGGCTTCGGGGCATTAACTGATACCCGGACATTCTTCTTCAAGAGTCCTGGCAGGGAAATCATCAAATCATCCAGGTCCTGAAGCAGCAGAGCAGACACATACTATCATACTAGGGCCACCATGTTTGACTGTGATAGGATTTTTCTCTTAATAAATTGCTGTCTTAGTTTTACAACAGCTGCAACAGGATTCAAACTTTCCAAAAAGTTCAGCTTCTGTTTTGTCAGCCTACAGAATATTTTCCATGAAGTTCAGAACATCATCAAGGTGTTTGGTGTTTGTTGGCAAATATGAGGCGAACCTTCGGGTTCGTTTTGGTCAGCAGTGGTGATCACCTTGAAGCTTTCCCACTGATGCTATCTTTTTGTCCAGTCCTTTTAAAAAAAAAAAAAAATTATATTATTGATTCATGAACACAGACCTTAACTGAGGCAAGTGAAGCCTTTAGTTCTTTAGATGTTGTTCTAGTATGTTTTGTGACATCCAGGTTGAGTCGTCAGTGTGCTTTTGGGGTGTTTTTGATAGGCAGGCCATTCCTGGGAAGGTTTGCCACTGTTCCGGGTTTTGTCGATTTGTGTATGATGGCTCACTAAAGCCCCAAAGCTTTTGAAATGTCTTTGTAACCCTTTCCAGACTGAGAGATGTCAGTGACTTTGTTTCTTAACTGTTCTATAGTTTCTTTAGGTCATGGCATCATGTGTTGGTTTTTTCTTTTATCCTACATAACTTTATCAGACAAATTCTGTTTAAAGGATTTCTTGATATAGCAGCTCTGGCAAGGAGTTCCATACTTTTTCACAGCAAGTAAAATATTTTTTTTTCAAGAAGAAGAAGGCATTGCTTGCACCTCATAGTTTATGGATGCAGCTTACTAGCCTAGCTTGCCTATGTTAGCTGATAACTTAATCATCTTTTCCAAATATGGTCACTTCTGGTTCCAAAAATCCAACAAAACAGATGTATGATATCAAGGTGTTTAAGTCAATCTTTTGCATGCAGGTTATGTCCTTGATGCCCTGTGACTGAGAGCAATGCCCCTTGTGGTCAAACACCACCTGTAGCTGTGAATACTTTGGACTGTATCAGCAGCCATCCAAGGATCCCTTTTTTTGTTTTTGAGGCTTTTGATGCCCATAAAGACAGAAAATGTCATGTGCTGGCCGTGTGAAGCAGGCAGGAGAGGACCCAAGCGCAGACTCAAACACAAAAGGTAAACTCAGAAGGCAGCTTTATTGCTGAACATCAGAAACTACAACACTAACTAAACTTGGAAGGTCCGTGTACCTAAACAGGTAGGCAGGCAGAACACACAGTGGGGAATGAGGGAGAACGCGGGAACATATGGGGAACATAGCGGAGACAAATTAGACATGACGAGACCAGGGAAGCTAAACTAAGCACACCGAACATGGACCATAAAACCTTCACAATAAAACAGGAAATGAAAGAACGCAAAACTGACACACGAGTTTGACAGAGGAGTGGAGGAACGGCAGACGAGAGGTGACATGATGGGCTGGGGGGAAACATAGAATGGAACACAAGAAAAACAAGACACAAGAGGGAATCTAATCAAGGAATTAAACAGGGAATACAGGGAACTCAAAACAGCATAACGAAGCCTACTCAGAACATAAACCATAATAAAAAATATTACCAAAACACAAGAAACTCAAAATGCTGGGTCAAAATGAGCCAGAACCGTGACAGAAAACTGTGTATATTTTCTTTTCAGTGTGTCCACAAACCACCAGCTTTCCCAGCTATCTCTGATTTAAGGAAAAAAAAGCATTTCATTTTTTAATAATGTTTTCATTGCCATTCAGATTCAGCTGCACTCATCACTACATCATAATGCATATTGGAAATATTGGCAGGAACATCTAAGACCAATGATATTGAAATAATACTGTTGATGCTGAGTTGGAAAGCAAACAGATAGATGATGAAACAGGAAATCTTTGTGCATGTGTGTTCTTCTTTCAGCAGTTTTTGATCTGAAATCTGACATCTTCATGCCAATTTAAAGTTTTTTCCCCTCCTCCAGTCTCTGTGGTTGTGTTGAAAACAAAAATCATCTGTTTAAGTGGCTGTCCTCCTATGGGCCATGTGGCCAAGACTGAAGGCTTGGGAGCTGGTGACTAAGGCAAGATGTAATGCTTGGCACAAGGACACGTTCTCTTTTTTATTCCTCCCACAAATTCCCCCACTTTGGGGTGTGCAGAAGGATCAACAGGATAAGGTGCAAACTGTTCTGTGTGATCTAAAATGTTTGAACTTGACTCATGAGTTTTTTCTCCTTACTATCCCTTTTCTCTATTATCTTTGTATGGAGTAATAGAAAAGCAAAGAGCTATAAACCTCACTTATTGCTCTTTTTTTCCCCTGGAGTCCCTCATTGAGCCTGTTGCTTGGAAGCTGGACAGACTGAGAATGATGGGAGCATGCTCACCAGGCCTTAGAGCATCTTAAAATGGACATATGTGTGGGATCTTTGTTTGAGCATGGGACCAGCTGGGCGCGGTAGTGTAGGTGTTCAAAGACAACCAGGGGGTATATCAGTGAAGTCATCTCTGACAGTAAAAATCAAGTTTCAGTTGAAAGAAATAACAGGTCAGATGCAGGGGCAAGGAAGTTGGATCGGCATGTTTTACCTCATTTACTCCACACTCTGTTCCAATGATCTCATTTCCTCCAGGGCATCCCGCTGGACGTGCCATCTTGGATGCTGACCAGTCACTCAGGCCTGAATGATAGGGTGTGATCTGAATGGGTAGATCCATGAGTGTTTTGCACATAATTGTCCTACAGAAAGGACCATTAACAGGACCTTTTTCTTTTTGACCTGACCACAGCAGGCTTTCTTCTGTTCCTGTGAATCTGTTTTAGGCCAGGTGAAGGTGCCACCGCACATAAGTTCATTCCTACAGCTTGTTTTTTGTTGTCAGATTGACAGATTTACTAGAAATGCACCAATTCCAGTATCCATCCATGCATCCATCCATTTTCTTCCACCTATCCAATTTAGGGTTGCACAGGGGCTCAAGCATATCCCATATCTGCCAAAGCACTTAAATGCACTTCATAACAATAGTTTTTGACTTAATAGCAAAGAAAAACTTCTGACATTTGCATCCTTCTAACCTTTTATTGTTAGCATCCTTGATATTACATTAGCTGTCCTGCTGACCGCGCGTGCACCGCTACTTATGCTTGGCACAGAGCAACAGATTATAAAGCGCCTTGTGATTTGGTGCTACACAAATAAAACTGAACTAAAATTTAATTAATTTGTTATCAACAATTTGCATAAAATTATCATTTTTATTTCTAACCAGTATCTTTACAGTGTATCTTCTATATTTTTCTGCTGTAAAATCCTATTAAATTAATTTTATTTCCTTTTTTTGGACATATGATGTGTAAAGCATATAATGGTATGTGTATGATAAAAACATATTAGAATACTAATTCTTTTTTTTAAACCTGTCTAGAAGACAGGAAATGACATTAACATTAAACTATGGATTCTACTAACCTAAAGCTGAATTCTGTATTTTTCTGGTCCCAGCAGATAGCCCTGATATCGTAAGATCTTGATTACGCTCTGTTAAAGACAAGGACACAGGTTAAAGTTAAAATAAACAAGGTTTGGAGTCAATGCAGTCAATAAATATAGCGATGATGCCTAGTTCATCCAGGAGGACTGGAGTAGGGCAGCTGAGAGGCTGTTTTAGATGTCTGGGCTCATGCTGTTGTGTTTTTTTTTCTGGGTGTTGTGGGATTGTTTCCAGAGCTCTTGAATGCTTCACTGCAGCCCAGTGTATGGAGGCATCATACCACTGTGACAGGCCTTTTGTGAGCCAGTGGAACAGATTAAAACCCTGCTCCGCCCAAGTTGAAGAGCAATCAAAATAAATTTAAGAAAAAAAGGAAGAAGAAGGAAAAAAAAGTAAAAAGTAAGCACCTCTGTCTCCTCCTCTCTCCTTCAGTCTATCCTTCTCTTTCTTGTATCTCTGAACTTTACCGTCTGTTACCTGACACACACATTGGCCTTCAGCCACAAAGCATCATTTTCAAGACCAGGACAATAGCTTGCCCTATGAAGAACTTCTAAATGCACAGGGTGGCACAGCTGTGAGGTTACAGTCAGCTATTGTTGGCCAACACAATACAGAAGCACATCCCTCTTTTGACTGTATTGTGGCACTTGTGCTCTAAACAGCCATTCTAGTGCTATTCCAAGCACGAGGTGATTTCCGCTTGCAGGGTATCAGCTTTCAGGTTATTGATGTCTCGTTTTGTTACTGGTGGCTTTCACGCAGCGGGTCAATGGGTTTTTTTTTTTAGGAACAGGTTGTCTGTGAGTGTGTGAGAATGTGTCTGGGGAGGAAATTCTACAGAAACATAGGATGTAGTCATCTTTTCACCTTTATCCTGTAGCTCATTTCTCTTTCACCCCCTTTTGTTTTTCCTGTCTGCCTGTGGGAAGATAGCATTTTTTTTTGTTTGAAACCTTAAGAGCTTATCTCAGCTCTGATTCTTTTTCATCAATAAACACGCTACAGTCTCCTGGAGGACAGGGTAGAACAATTTCTGGACTAGGTAAGATGTAGTGTGTTGAATTCGTTGTAATGTTTGTCGAGCTGCAAGAATAAATATAAAGAAACTGGGTGTCCAACCAGATGCCTCCTTTGGATGTTATCGCCTCAGCCTCCAATAAAACTGAGGAAGGTTTGAATCACTGTTGACCAGGATCTTTAATGTGTGCGTCCTTTAACACACGTATTAAATAAATTAATGTGTGTGTTAAAGGGATTGTGAAAATTAGAAACATCCTGGTTCAGTGATGCTAAAAAACAAGTTTGTGCATTAGTCACTCTGAGGCTAAACTTCTAGGTTGTTCTTAAAGCTCTCTAAAGTTCTATTGTTCTATCTATCTGTCTATTATCCTGGGAAAAGTACAGTATTTTCGTGTAATAATTACAGAAATTAACTAAATTATACAGAAAGGGCAGTGTGAAAATTACAGTAATTGCAGGGCAGCCACTCCTGTACTCTGAATGAAAACGGTCAAGCCTACATTGTCTTTAGTATAACTTTCTTTTGATGACACTGGGTAAAAGTATTTTAAGCTATCTTTGTTAAGAGCTGGTTGAACATAACAAAGACATCCATCCCCAGAACATGGGTTCTTCTAAGTGTCTTTCTAACCACAAGTCTGCTAAGCTGTAAGCAGACACAGTATCACTAGAAACAAGTTGAACATACTTTTGACTGGAATTAATGTTGTGAAATGGCCCATTTGTTTTTATTTTCCCACTTCAACATCATTAAAAGTATCTACTAGAGTCCATGGGTCACAGACATGAGACATTAACTGAAAACCTAGTGGATTTTTTTGCACAATGGGCAGTTTCTTTCCATATGTGCTTGCGGTTATACTTGTTCTTGTAAAACACGCCATTCATGTATGTGTAACCCTTGGATTACAGACTGCTTGAGACCAAAGCCTTTTTCTTCAAATTAGATCAAAGTTAACATTTCAATCCAAGGAATGACTTCTAATCTGTGACATGGCCAAACGGTTTCTGGTGTTTACTTGGGTGGTGGCATAAACATGCAAAGTCTGGAGCATATTAGAAAAATACATTTAAAAATATTTGGAAATTCATGTGGAATTGCTCAAATAACAAATCTCGCGGAGAGTCGCATAGCTTTTCGGCTCCTTGATAGATTTGGTAGTCAACCTTTCATGTCTGGTTATCCTAAACATATTTTCAAAATATTTGTAAACCTAAATCACTTCAAGTACTTTAACAGACCTGCTGCATGCCATCTACTGAAAAGAGTCTTGATGGCATAAGGAGAATATTGGACTTGGCACACACTCACACATATACACATAGATGCACACACACACAGAGACACACACACACATGGTCTGAGAACCGGCTGGCCTTGGTAACCTCTGGCAGCATGGCACTGTGACTTCGGCCTTGTAGCATTGACCCCCAGCCAGTCAGAGACGACTCGGGGAGCCACAGGGACCAAAAATTAAAAATGGGGGGCTTCCCATGAGCCCACTTGTAGTCCCTAATTAAACAGAATTGCATTCCTTTTCCTGGGATAAGGCTGGAAAAGGGGAGCATTTTAAGGAAAGCCAATCTTGCCCCTTTAAGTTTGTTTTCCCACAAAGCATGGATAAGAAGCTGGGAGGCTATTCCATTTTTGAATTTGCAGACAAAATATTTAGTCTTTCAAAGCATGAGCAACAGCATTATCTGCTGGGCCTGCACTGTTGTTAAATCATTAATAATCGGAGTTTCTTAATCTGGCCATGTGTCTGAGTGCACAGCCAGGCCATGTGGTTTGTTTGCTTAATAAACACAAAGGGAGAGGGAGCTGGTTTTATCCTTTAATCTCGCTCAACAGAAGCCCAGTGTCTTGACATTACTGAGCTTCTGAAAGACACAGCCATCAATTAAGAAATAATAAAGAGCTCTGAATGACCTCTTAAGAGAGCCAATAGACATGTATCAGTATAGACAGGCTTAAGCTTGTCTTGTCAGATTAAAACATTTTTGATGTGGAGAATACAGCTCAGCAACATGGATAAAAATGAATTCTGTGAGGTTAAAAATATAGTCCAGTGACTAGGCCTGTTGTGAAGCCCAAAGATAAGCTTTGTAACTGTGCCCATCTTAGCTTTTTAAGAGAAGATATACTTTATTCATCCCCAAAATTGGGAAGTTACTGTGTCACATCAGGCAAAACATGAAAAACGTTCTGCTCAATGAAATAAATGCAATATCACTATCAAAGGTCTGATGTTTTTATGGGAATTTAAGGGAGGGTTCATGAGATACTTTGAAATTCTGGGTTATTGATATTACTGGGAGTCTTCTGTTTCTAGTTTTATCTGTTGTTTGGTTGTGAATTCTCAGTTATTCTAGCATTTTGTGTTTTTGGCTCTGGACGTTAGTACCATTTGTATTTGTTCCCTCAGTGTTTCCTGTTTCAGGTCCCATAGGTTTAGATCATGCATGTGTCATATGCGTTACTATCCTCACTTCCTGTTTTATTTTGGTAGTTATGTTTCCCTAGTGTCTCATGTTTAGTTTTATTTCCCCCTCCTGTCTCATTAACTTTGATTATCTCAACCTGCATCTTGTTACCCTCCTGTGTCCAATTCCCTGATTACGTCTTTATGTATAAATTGTGCTGTCCCCCCCTCCCCTGTCTTTGTCTCAGTGTCTCCCAGTAGTTTTTGTCTGCATGTGTTCAGAGATGGCTGTTTGGAGCTTTATTAGTTTACTTTGGTTACAA
Source organism: Tylochromis polylepis (assembly GCA_015107715.1). Classification (NCBI taxonomy): domain Eukaryota; kingdom Metazoa; phylum Chordata; class Actinopteri; order Cichliformes; family Cichlidae; genus Tylochromis; species Tylochromis polylepis. The sequence goes on from VVHJ01064283.1 coordinate 18,886, forward strand.
CTGCAGCAGAAAATGGCTCAGAAAGGTAAAATATGTGCTAAAGAATGAGCTTAATGTACAAACAAAGTAAAGAAAAGTTAATCAGATATTAATATGATACAATAAGGTGGTTAAATCTAAAATGAAGATTTTAGAACATGAACCCATGGGTCATGGTGGCCACATTTGTGCATTATAATTTTATGGTTTTATGGTTTCATGGTCAGATCTGTCCCAGTCTCGTAGCATATGGATTTAACATCGAGTGCATTTCTGCTGCCACATCCACAGATAAAGAAAATCCTTCACCACAACCCATGGGTTCATGTTCCTTTAGAGAAAACATTTTAAAAAAACTCACTTTATAAAGTTTTCTATTTTCAAGCAGTAATAGCACCTCCCTCTCAGAATTTGTCATCACATGCTCATTTGTTCAACCTGGCTGCACCAGCTGCTTCAGGTTACAGTAATCGAGAGACCAAGCACAACCAGCATAAACAACACTAAATTGCGGTGCTTGAGGCTTCAAATGCAAAGCCCAAAATCAAAACATGATGTCATTGTTCACGCATTGTTCACGAGTGCATCTTTTATGTGATTTCCACAAACAGAGAAACTTTATCTGTTCCAATTAGTGCAAGTTTAACACCAAGTGAATGTGGACTTCTTTTTGAGATATTATTTTTGAGCAAGTTGTTTAAAACTTGATGTGCCACTCGGTTAGCTGAGAATCCTCTGTGGTGCCGTATGAAAAAGTCACTTTTTGGAGTTCAGTAATTTCATAATTTCTATGATTTATTTGCTTTTGAGCTTATTTTAAAAGTGTGTGTGTGTGCGTGTCAGTTTGTAAAAAAATTGTGACATGATCATCAACTAAATCTGCTTGGAAAAAAATGAAGACCTAAACAGCCATGATTTGTTATCATTTGCATACAAATTGAAAGCTTTTTCTTGGCATCTGCCATCGAATACATTTCATGGGAAATCACTTGAGTGGTCTAGTCCAAAAGGTGAAACTGCAGGTGGGGAATATTATTATTTATTTATTTTTTTCTAAGATGAAGGAAAGGGGAAAAGATTTAGTAATGCTCACACATCCAGCATTTCAAATGAGCCGAAACATCACTGGGGAGCAAGTGAAAGACTGAAAAGGTGAGCTGAAAACTCTTGTACCATTTACTCAATTAGAAGCTGGAGCTGCACCAATCTAAACACTGGCGTGATGACAAAGTGGTCACAGATTCTTGACGAGAACTTCCAGTGTGTGACCTGCATATGGGTTTGTTTTGGCTGATGCTCATGGCTTGTTGCCTCTCAAAAAAAAAGTGCTGGGATCTCTAAATCATCTTTTCTCATCACACTTTATACACCACTTGCACCTCCTGTATCTACATGCACACTCTGACATGTATGTATACAGACGTTGGCTGTTGGCTGCTGGAGAGAATAACATTCAGAGAGAGCTTGGTAAGCTGATGTTTTCTCATGGATAAAAAGTATATGGAATCTGTAGTTTTGGGGGAAGTTATGTTGTAATTTACATAATCTTGCTGTACAACCACTACGGGCCAAGAATTGATGCAGTTTATCATTCTTTTTCTGTTGCAGTAAGACCAAAAAAGTATTTGGAAAGCTACATCTAACTACCTCTATCCATCCAATTATTGCTGCTTATCCGGGGCTGAGGGGGCAGCAGTCTAAGCAAAAACGCTCTCCAGCCACCACCTCCAGTTTTTCCAGGAGCTCACCAACGTGTTCCCAATCCAGCCAACAGACGTTTTTTTGTTTGTTTTTTCCTCTCTCCACTGTGTCCTGGGTCTGCCCAAAGGTCTAGTGATAGGAATAGGACATCCACAAAAGACCTCACCTAAGAGGTATTTAAAAGACACCCTGGTCACATGCACAAACAACCTCAAGTGGCTCCTTTCAGTGTGTTTGTTTAAGCTTCCTTTGTGTAGTGGAGTGCTCACATTTCTGCTGGACATGCTCACACTTGACCTTGCTGGAATTTTGGGGGACTTTTCTAGTATTAATGACCTTTAAAAGTGCTTTGCACTACAAGTGTACTTGATCTACCTCACATGCATGACCAGTTTAGAATCACCAACTATGTCTCATGTAAACTCCAAAGAAAGGGCCCAGACAACATGAAGGTCCATACTAGGGACCTTCTTTCTGTGTAGTGACGGTGCAAACCATTGTACCTCTGTGCCAGGCCTTAAGCCATATACACACTGGACATTGCGGACATTCCTGGCTCTGGTTGCGTCAGTGATCCTCTAATGTATTAGAGAGCAGGTCATATGTCCATCAATGATATTCTTCACCCTCGTTGGAAGTCTCTTTAGTCGCTTGCCTGAAGGTTTATTGCGAGTCCCACCCACTTTGTGGGTTATTTCACCCATAGTCACAAGTCGCCAAGTATCATTCACTTTCTATGGTCTCTGGTCGCCATGTCACTTCCATTGCTTCCAGTGTGTAGGCAGCTTTCACTCAACTATAGTGATGTTTTAAGCTGGTCAGAGTTGTTAGTCTAACTGTTTAGTTTCCCCCCCTTGTTGGATTTGTTTGAAAATTAGCCCAGTATAGCTTAGAACAGCAATATGCATTTCCCATTTTTAAAAAATTAATATATGGGCTGTGGTCACTCTGACAGGTGTGCTTTAACTCCTCTAAATGGAGTCATTTAATTGGATTTTAGTTTGAAAAATTCCAGTATTTCATTTTTGTTAAAGTTTGTAAATGAACCCACAGACAGAAGGTGGGCACGGCCACCATGACATCATCCACTGGTTTCCAAAGTCCAGTTTTGAAGCCTCAATGAGCATTTTCACCTTCATCATAAAAATGCGTATTTTTATGATGAGGAGGGGCAGGTCTCACTGTGAAACTGCTTACTCAACAGCCTGTCAAACACACATTGTTAGCCAATGAGCATAGTAATCTGCCCCCCCCACCCCACCACCAGTATGATCTGAAAAGAGTGGCTGAGCCCATACCTCACCAATGAAGTATTCGCTGGGGTCAAGTCGGAGAGCCGTTTTGTTTTTTGTTCTTCCCCAGAGAGTCCTTTTCCAATAGACTTCTATAGGACTGGAAGTCTTTTTGCAGCTTATGCCATCCGGTGGCCCTCAGACTGAACGCACGTTTAAGGCACTTCCACAGTGGCTTCATTTATCTGACCGAAAAGTTATATCCATGGATTATGATGTCTATGAATGCAGCATCCTAACTACCTAACAAAACGAAAATGTGTCACAGTGGGTTCATCCATCTTTCATATACAGCTTATGGCTATCCACAAGGCCAAATTTCTCAAAGGGAAAGGCTCGACCAATAACAAGAGTATTGTTGCACCTTAGTTATCAACAGTTCACCAATACTGCAGGCTGGCTGCACGATGAGCAAGTGCTCAACTCTGATTTGAGTCAGGTTAGGGACCTTTGATCATTCAAAGCAGCCCTAATATTAACATCAGCATGTCAGCAATCTATCAATATATCATCATATATATAAAATATACTTTCAGCTACTCACTTATTCATAAGGAGTTAGCACATCCGTTAGCTCTGCATGTTTAATTTGGAAGGCATAGTCTCCAAGGGAACATCTCCTTTTGCTAATAAAGTGACGAGGAATTTAGAAACGAGACAAGACTAATATTTTGAGGGCTACCAAAATTATGTTTGATCATGTTGGGAAAATCATTGATTTAGTGAAGGAGGATGTACAGAGGATGCAAGGGAAGAGTGTGAGATAGAGGCAGATGATCCAGTGTGGTGGCCCCTAAAGGGAGCAGCAGAAAAGAAGAAGGAAACAATGAATGTCTGTATTGCTAGTCCAAAAATGATTAAGTAATATGAACAAAAAAACCAAATGTTAATCTCAGTTTACTAAATGAAATATCAGGTGGTCATTTGGCATTATCACCTAGGGACCATATGACCACATGTCTGCCTGCAGATTGATGTCTCTAGCATGGTCCAGAAAAACTACAAAAGGATTACAATTCACAGATGAAATAAACCAAAAAAATATGAAGTGTTTGGACATACTAGATGCTGTTTTGGGCCAAAGTCCAGCATGTCAAACCACCTCATAATTTTTACTTCGCTGTTTGCATTTATACCACCACAGCTGTGCCTTGGCTTCAGTGTTAATAAATTAACAATATCACCACCACTTTTTCATTGTCTATCCTTTGGCATATTTCTTTTATGATGTGGGTCCAAAATAACCCCATTTGTGTGGAAACACAAGGAAGTTGAGCCTATGCTGAAAATAATTCTTCTCTCAGCTGTGACAGAATGGCACACATGCACACGCATATACAAACATGTGGTTACACAGGTGAACATAAATACACAGACACACGGATTAGAGAGTGGAGGACGCCTAACCACACTCGGGCAGGCAAGTTCAACTGTTTATTCACCGCTGGGGTGGGTCGTGGAGAACAAACACAGCCCCAGACGCGGAAAAATGTGATTCAGGTGTGTGGGAAGTAAAGGTACTGTATATAAGGTGCAGCACAACATTAGTATGACATGCGTAGTGGAAATATTTATGAGTGGATGAGAAAGAAACAAATCAGACATAATGTCCTGGGTGTTGTCTTGGAGCACGAAGAGAAACAATGGAGAGGATCAAATGGCATTTAAACCTTCAAGAGCCAACATGGTCATCATTTACAGATACTCAGAACTGGCTGCTACTTCAATGCACTGCTTAGATCCCTCTCAGAGTTTGATACACAGACCTGAGCTGCTGTTGGAGTATTTACTTGACATCAGTGGGTGTGAAGTGACATTGTTTATGTGCAGTCTTATGTAGCATGACATCAGCTACATCTGTAAAAGCTGCCTTTTTGTGGCCATGATTGCAAAAATGAAGCAGCGTCAGCTGATGTGCCAGACTCCCACAGCGTGAAGCCATGTGCCATTTTCCTGAGAGCCCCCACCACCCCCACTATAGTCCTTCCAGTGTTAAAGAGCCTCTTTAACCCCAGTAATCATTTTAAGATGTCAAAAAAGGCGCACTGTGTTCCTGAGAAAAATATCTATCACAATTGATGTCTGCATCTTTCTAACGGATGTTAAGCTGAAATGATAAAGGGGCTAGTTCAAAGCAAAAACACTCCCCCTGTATCTTGAAATCTTTAAAAGCCCCCCTCAAAGAGTGTGCAAGCATCCCAACTGGGCACCACCCTTAAATAAATTTGGCTCCACAGCGAACAACTGCCAAGAAAGTAACTGATGGTGGCTGACCAGTAATGCTTTGAATGCAAACACTTTTGGGAGGATTGTGATGGTTCAACAGCATTTCTAAGAAGAACTCTCGGTCTCTGGGCAGTTTACTGGCTCTCTGCGAGCAATGAGAGAGGTGAAGCAGAAGGCTGACATGTAATGCACACTGACAAAAGCCCCTGGTTTTCATTTGGACCAACATTTACTGCATTTTCCGCTATTAAGTCTCAGAACAACAGCGAATCAACCTAAAGCCCCTATACTGAAGCAACGGACTTAGCATCATACCCACTGAAACATAAAGCACTGCCCTTAGCTGATGCATACTGTAGAGGACAGAGTATGCACAAGGGAGGGACGGTAAAGCTTTGTAACACAGCTTGCATGAATTAAGTTAGAGCACCTTGGAAGCGAAGCTAAACGCGCCATCTGTCAGAAAGAAATAATTCTCAGAAAACATAAACCTTGCAGGTACATACAAACAGCCAGCAACAAGCATGACAGGCCCTCCAAATATTTAGGCTACATGTCCATGTACTCTACTGTAGGTACATGTTCATTGTTCATCATGTGCATGTATGTATTTAAACATGCTTGTGCTTTAATTCATCCCCATGTTGCTATGCTGACACAGGGAGGCAGCTGAAGAATCTGCTCCTAAAAATTATCTACTTCCTCTCTTAGCCGCCATCCATCAGTCAGCTGTCAGAATTAGCAACCTCAAACCGACCCTCCTATGTTCCCACAACCCCTCCCCTGTGGTGCTGCTTTTAAAACCGTGGCAGACAAACAAGCATGTTCTTCCAAGTTTTAAAGAAAATTTTAAAAATGGCAGAAAAGTTGATATAACAAATAAATTTAATTGTAGTGAGTCCCTCAGTCCTCTTCATGCCGGTTTACCATTCTTCTTTTCTTCCTCCTGTAAATGGTAACTGGACTGGTTCTTATATAGTGCTTTTCTACTCAACTTGCCTCATTCACCCATTCATACAAGCACTTCTTTCTATGCTCTAACAGGCACGCATATTCATACAACTTGGGGTTAGTATCTTGCCCAAGCATATTTGGCATGCAGACTGGAGGGATCAAACCACCAATGTTCTGATTAGCAGATGACCACCAGAGCTACAGCCACCCCAACACAGGCAAGTTTTTATTACTTGCTTGTATTCAGTGGCAGGACTCATTTTGGGTCCCGGCCCTCTGGATCCACTGGAAATGATCGGCTCACCTGTTCCTGATGATCTTGTTTGCAACCACTAAAGTTGGTGGTTGATCTTCAATCTTTGCTGGCTTGTTAAACTACTCCCAGTTGGCCATATCTGGAAACCTCCAGGTGCCCTAACCACCTTAACTGAATAATTTTGATACAGTGATTTGCCTCCTTATCATGGTGGGAGCTGTATTGCTCCAGGGTCTCTCAAGGCAAATTGGCCTTGGGGCTGGGACTAGACTAAGAACAATTCAAAAAACCCTAATGAAATTGAAATCTTGGTGCTGCATGACCTCAGAAGTGGGAATCCTGGGCCCCTTTCTTGTGCCAGACCTAGGAAGAGGGCTTACAGATGAGTCTGGTTGCCAGGCCATGATTCATGGGGCTTGCTGGGTTGCTTCTATTTGTGCACTTGATGTGAACAATTTCAAATTTCCAAATAGTAGATGACCCACTCTACCAAAGCCTGTAATGGTCACTAGTAACCAAATGTGATTTACAAACAGATCAGTAATGAGCAAATGGCTCTGTGTGTAGATGGTCATTTATTACCAGTGTAGCGGGTGAAAACCACCGAGTGTTCGCTACGGCCTCTCTACGACTTGTGCAAACTTTCAGGCCTAAAGCCCCTACAGGAACGAGCCCAGAATAAACGGGACAAGAGGGTCAATAT
>VVHJ01064283.1:26016-36599 GCA_015107715.1 Tylochromis polylepis
ATGGAGACGTGTTGGGTGGCCGAAAGCGTAACATACTGACGATTTGTCAAAAGCGTCGGTATGTTACGTTTTGGGATGAGAACGTGTTGGAGATAAATGCTGCTTTTCCAGGAATTGTTTGAAACACAATCGAAACACAACTCTGGGTAAATTTCACCTTTTGCTGGTTCCTCACTGGTGTTTGCCCAGAATTTGAAAAGAAAAATGGTACAAACAGATAAAGATTAAGATTACGACATTTAACAGTGTTACACTTTCAAAAACAGCTCAGTCACAAAAACTAGCACGCACACACAGAAGAGTCGGGGTTTATGAGGTCACAGAGAGAAAAGAAACACCTTTCATATCAACATAATTGCTTTTTTTCTGCAGGTACAGCTGAGTCTTTGTGTCTAAACAGGGAAACACGAGCTAAGCAGACTTAATTTAGCTGCTTGTTGAACATAATCAGATGCATCAAGTGATGTTGCTGCTGCTGCTGCAGAGCTGATTATTTTTTTCCGTTTGACATCTTTTCCAGTCTGTTTACGTCTGTTTGTATTTTCTTCTGAAGGCTGGTCCCCTCTCTCTGCTGGACGCTGAAGTTACGTTTACAGTCAGTAAAGTTACCAAGCATGGGACTTTCTGATGTTTTAGTTGCTCACGTCACCCTTGAAGAAACCCTGACGTATGAACTGCCTCTGTACCTCTGACCCTGCAGAGGTCACAGACGCTGGGGGATGCTGACAGCTCTGTTCTTCACGGTTGCTGCGAGTGAATTATTTAGTGTTAATCCCACCATCAGTGTTCTAATCTGTCAAAGTGATGGACAGCTTTCTGATTTTTCCATCATTGTTTAAAAACATTCTGTCAGTGAGGGAAAATATTCGCGGAACATAACCTCAGTACAATCTCCCTGTTGGAAAACCTTCTTAGAGGCAGATCTCAAACTATAAAAGGAAAAGCTGTTAGTTCCTTGGGCTGGTTTTGGTTTGTTAGTTCTTTCCCACACAGTCATGCGTAGGTGTAGATTTGCAAGGGGGGACGAGGTGGTCTGTTTTACTCCCAAAATATGAATTATAAATTCATACCACCAATGCATCCTCTGTGGGAGCACTTTCTTTTTCATGCATCCTCAGTGATCAGCCTCTCCTCTGGTGCCGCATGAATGAAGGCAGGTTCACAGATGAACCTTCTTCTTACTCGTTCTTGGCCTCATTTTTTTTTTTCTTTTGCCTGTCCCGTTTGGTACTTTAGCAATCAGAATTACTGTCTGACAGCCAAGAAAGATGCCCAACGCAATTATTTTTCCAAGTGGATCATTATGGCTTTGCCATATTGGTCTACTTGATTGACCTTTGTCATTATTATTTATTTATTTATTTTATTTTATTTTAAGATATTACAAACTGGACAGAAATGACTGGGGGATAGGTAAGAAAAAAAGAAAGAAAGAGAGGGAGGGAGGGAAAGAAAAACAGAGGGGAAGGGGGACAATAAGAGAAGACACTAAGAAAATCAGTTGGATCACCTGTTAAAAGGAGAAAAAAGAAAACAAGCAAAAAGAGAACAACACAATATGGAGATCACAGCAACAACCTAGATTAGTGTAAGTAACAGTAAATACTAAATATTGAATGTTACTGAGCAGCACACAAGACCGACACCGCATGATATGCTTTGAGGTAGCAGCCAAGGAAGATATAGTGTGTGTCTGTGAACACCCGTGTCTACACTTGTGTGCACACCTGTGTGCGTGAGCGCGCTTGTATTCAAAAGGTTTCTCCATGTAACTATCTGCTAGAGGGTGTGGGGAGCCATATCCCTGCCCCCCAGGGCATGAAGCAGGTATGGAGGAGATCCAGGCCCCAGACATCTAGAGGCCCCCCAGAGCCCGAGAGCCCAAGGAGGACCACCGGAGGGGCAGCCACGCCACCCTCCTGGAAAGAGCTGAGGAGAGCCCCAGACGTGGGGTCACCCAGCAGCCACGGTGCAGAAGCCACAGGGGGCTGCAGTGACAAGCCCACAGGCTCTGCTGGCAGCCAGCCGTGCCAGAGGAGCCCGAGCCCCAGGCCCAGAGGCCCAAGGGCCCCCACCCCCCGGAAGGGGCCCGACCGAGCCACGGGCGCCAGGCCCTGCCAAGCAGCCGCCGGGAGTGAGCCGGTACATACAGAAATGAACACTGTACACACATTCACACTCCCCAAACATACCTCCAGGTCCAGGTACCACTGCCCCTAATCAGCCCCCAGACCCAGGAGATGTTGCCCTTTCCCCTGGGGTGGAGACAAGCATACCGCCCTTGGTCCTGCAGCAGCAGCGAGGCCCAGCGTCCCCGATCAGATGGCCAACTCCTCCTCCCAGCCACCCGCCCCCGATGGCGAACAGAGAATTGGGGTGTGAAGACCCCATACCTCTCTCCGCCCGCTCATATGTGGTGTAGCTGCGTGCTGTTCTAAAGTGCATTTTTGTCTCATTTTAATGCCATGTCGTCTGCTTTTCTCTCTCTGTTGTTGTGTTACCCATCATATTTTTGTCTTTTGGTTATTTCCTGTTTTACTTTCTCATCTCATGTGACTTGTTTTGGTTTTACTTCCTGTTTTTGTTTCCTGCCATTGTGATTGTGACTCTGATTGTTTCCACCTGTGCCCTCTTTGCACCCTCAGTCCTCTCTGTGTGTTCTTCATGTTCCTCTTCCTCCTCTTTGTCTTTCTGGACTTCATTTTTTTGGACACGATTACAAAAGCTCACTTTTTGTCATTCATTTGCCTCACACGACACACTTAAGCGAATTATTTCTTCAAACAAAAGGCTCATTTATAGGCAGAACTGACAGGTCTTCTGTCTTTTACTCTCAGTCTGGAACCAGGCAAACAGAAAAGAAGACAGACGAGAAAATCATTTGTGTTCTCCCAGCAGGGATCATTTTAAATTAGAATAGCTGAGAATATTTATTTGAAAGAAACACAGGATGCCAGAGACTCAGTCCATTCTCATCCTGTATTGAACCGTTACCTTGTGCCTTTTGTGTTTTCTTTACACACCAAGGATATTTGCACCGTAAAAATCGATGGAGAATGCGGTACAAACAGAATACGGAAATTTATGGCTGATGCTCAATGTTTGTCTCATTTCACCAGCAAAAATAAATGCATCTCGAAATGTTTGCACACGCTTTAACTTTTAAAACTTAAAGCGCCGTCAAGCGGGATTGATTCTCCTCCATCGTTTGTTTTATTAACAACTGGCATTACAAAATGTTTGAAGAGTAAACATCTCAGGATTAGAGTGGCCATAGCTGATGAACAATAAAAAGCAATTAAGTCATAATTGAAAATTAATGTTAAATCAAAAGTCCTCAGGAAAAAGATCATCTTCAGACCTCCAGGCTGAGGAATATTCATTTGAACCCACTTAAAAAAATCTGTTAGTTGGATGAGCTGCATGCTTAAAAATGAAGAGATGATAAAACATGAGGCCAAACATTTTAAAGGAGCCGGAGTGAGGAAGCAGGTGAGGTTTTAAATTCTAACACAGCCTGAGGTGAACACAATAATCTGATTATATTGTGCGAATGCAGATGCCGGCTGCTGCATGTTTTATTAATAGTTTGCGCTCCAGCACAACAAGATGTGAGCTCAAAGGACGGCTTGTTTACATTCTTATGAAAATACATATTAAATGCAGCTCTGCAGGCACACAGAAAAGCTGCAGGTCCAGAATCCCTGCTCTCCTTCTGCTTGGGATGATCATTGACTTCGTGGTGCGGGTGGATCATCTCCGATGTTCTCTTGGCTCAAGTTTGGTCTGTTTTTCTTTTATATGGTGACGTTTGTCTCTGCCCATCAGGAACCCTCAACACGAACTGTTACTGAGAACAACTTTAACCCCAGTCCTCATCCTCATTAATCCCCACAATCCTCCATGAACTGAAGGAGCATTTGGACCCAGCACTAGTAGTAGAAGTATTATAGTCCTGTTAATCTCGCAATATCCAGAACCGCTGAAACTATGGATAGGAGCAGTGATGGAAAGTAACTTGAGTAAATTTACTCAAATATTTTACTGAAGGGGAGTTTAAATATACCATTTCTTTTATTCCATCCAATGCTGTTTTTTACACTTTTAGCTCAATTTATTCATTACTTTATTTATGATAGTATAGAACATGTTTTTATTTCTCTTTTATTCAAGTCGCATGACTTCTTGTTTGTCCCTATACACCAAGTTCAGCAGTGTTATTTGGCATAAAGTTTATCTTATCTTTTTACAAAAACAAAATCTACTTTATACTCCACAATGTTAATGGTACGTCAACGAGGTTCGACATGTAAATGCTAGATTTTTCATGGTATCCACCAGAAAATTCACTTTCTATACTGGAGAAATTAAAACACCTCCTATAGTCAATCATTTACCCCAACAGTAACTACTAAATAGACGCAAGCATGAAAACTCAGAAGAAACACCCCAAACCCGAGCCTTGAATTCACCCACAGCTACACTGAGAGCAGTCAAACAATTCCCTTCACACCACCGTTAAAACGATCTGGGCAAAAATGGACCGGGTCATGACAGAAAACAAAACAATGAAGGAAACGATACTGGACATTTGAACCGGAAGCATGCGTGACAGTCTGATTTTCATTCATTCCCAAGCCTCCATGAAAACTCAGCTAAAGCTTCCAGCAGACACGGTAAAGTGTACTTTTCTCCGAGTTCACCATCTTGGATCAAACAAAACATCACGACTGATCATCGCTAAAGTGGAATAACAACAAACATAAACAACTCATCAAAAGCAAAGGAAAGAAACTGAAAGGAAGACAGTTGTTTCTCTTCTAATCACTGTGTCTGTCTTATTAAGGTAATACCACCCATCTCCATCTGCAGCATTAAAGTGAACTATACTTATGACCCAGTAAGTACTTTTACTTTAGGTACTTATCATTTTCATGCTAATGCTAATATTTGAATGTAACTAATATTATTTAAGCAGGATCATAAATACTTGTTTTGTCTGTTTAAACCTTTTGTGTTCTGCCGGTTTTAAGGGGCACTGGGCTCAAAATCATGAAGTGTAAAGAGAAAAGCCAAATGCAGGAGGCAGAAACAGGTTGCAAGCTAAACTAATGATTGTCCGTCCAAATATACAAAAATCCAAAGAAGGGAGCAAAAAGGCAGAAAATGCAGAGTCAACATAGGCAGGAGGCTGATACATGAAAACATCCATGGATTAAACAGCAGGGAGATGGGACTATATATACACAGAGGACTGATTGGGGTGCAGGACACTGATGAGGGGACTGGGGAAGTCAAAGACAGGAAGTAGAAAAGACAAAAAGAAAAGCTTCTCCATCTTTCAGCTGCTCCCTGAAAGATCGCTCGACTTCACCCGGTCCCCAACATCCTCATCTGTCACACCAACCCTCTCCCTCCACCTGTCCTCGTGGTCCTTCAGCCAAGCTGCTTGGAGATAAGAAAAAACATTATTTTTATGCACTGGGAGGACAACTAACTTTTTATCAGGCTTCCTCATCAAATTATCCATTACAGTGCTGGAAATCATGTCCAGAGTTTTCTGTGCCTCGGGAAGCAAAAGGTGCTCATCTTTTTGAGTATTTATTGCATTTTAACATGTGTCTGTTTGTATTATTGCAGTTACAAGTTCCTCTTTTCCAGCCCATTAAAATGGTTTGAATTTACAGCAGGAGAAGAATTTATCTTTTTCATCTTCAGGCCATTTAACAAACTCTGAAAAATGATTGTGGTAACCAGGGAGCTAATTATCCATCTCCTTATAATGTTCATTTTTCTGACTGTGGGGAGCAGGATATGCACCATAACTATGTGGCTGCTAATACCGGTGGATTCCAGTAAACACCATCATCACTGAAATACAGGCATTTAAAATGATCACTACTTATTCAAAAAGTCACCAATTGTCCAATAAAAACCCTCATTTCTGTATTAATTTTCCTAAATTGTGCAGATGCAGGTAGATTATACCCATCTTTGCCAGCTCCACTCTGCCATTTGACTTTTCAAAGCGCAGCATCTGATTATCTGAAGCACTGACATTTCAGTTTAAACACAAAGCAGCTGCGAGGAAACGGTGTGTTGGTTCTTTTCCACTGTTCTTGCACAGTGTGCTGATAACCAAGTGTGATAAAGAGCCATTCCTCAGACATTTGGGCGATATGTTCCCGCTTCCTTATGACAGTCACTCTCCACAATCCCAATTTCACACACGAATTTTTAAAATCCCCAGAATGCACACTGCGAGCTCCATCTCAAATTGGTGAAGGAAATTACATTACAACAGGTGACTGCGACTTGAGAGCTTTCAGACTTTTCAGCACGCTCAGTGTTATTGGAGTTTTTTTTGCATACAGGAAGATTTTTGTACCCTCTGATTTACATTCAGAGCCGGAGTTTAGCACCAGGAAGTATTGTGATCTTTTTGCAAAGAGTTGGAAAGAAAGCTGGCATTCAGTTATTAGGGAAACCTTGAGCTTTAAATGCTTATCAGATGTCCGAACCAACAGTACCAAGAGCACAAGAGTTTACATAGATGTGAAATCTGGTCTCAGATAAATCCAGAGCTATCACAGAAGGCAGACAGTAGAAAAACACTGCAATATGAATGGACTATTGTTCAAGGGTGTACGAGGATTTTTTACTGGTCAGTGCCAGGCCTTGGCCAACAACATTGTATTGCACTGAATATAAATTTTTACCTAGAAATCCTTTGTTATGGGTGAAGCCCTCCAATGTCATATAGCAATAATCATTTGGCATATGTATCTGTGTTGATTCAGCGTGAGTCTGACTGCCAGGGGTTGGTCAGAGGTCCACCTGATATGGCCCAGATGTCAGGTGTCCTAAGAAAACAATGATCATTAATGCCAAAGTAGCTCAGATTAGACTCAAACATGCCTGCTAGTTGGACTGGTACACCATATGTCTGCAACAATGCTGCACTGCTCTCATACAAATAAATGACAGGGGTCTGTTTTTTACACATAAAGGTAAACACTTTCCTTCAAAAGTCTAAAAATACCTAAATTTTAGGACAATGGACAGCATGTAAAGTGTTTTTCTGTGTTGTGATTAAAATCTTAAATAATTCCTAACCATTTAATACCTTTTTGGAGGGCACTGAGAGAAGTTGCTGGGATGATGATTTCAGTGTTAAAATATGGAGTAAAAAAGTCTTTGGTGTATTTGTAGTATTAATCAGTGGACAACTTAAATAAAAATATTAATAAATCACTCCAGTTTTGCTGTCATCCAGGATTTCAGATCACTTAAACAGTCAGCGTTGTTCATGCAGTGGTCACTGTCAGGTGTAGCAGACCGATACAATTGGGTGTCATCTGCATAACAGTGAAAGTGAATTTCACATTTTTTAATAGGATAAGATGAAAAGAAAACTTAAGACTAACAGTTTTTTAAATTAATTGATCAAGAAAAAAGATTTTAAAAAGTGCTGCGTGGGTCTATAAATTACATCAAACAAGTGCTCATCAGTAGGGTGAAACTACTTTATAAAAGCAGAAATATTCCTGAGGCGTAATAAACAGTGCCTCTGGAATCTTTCTGTTTTCAAATTAACTTATTACACAAGTCACAAATCTGCCTTCTTTGCTATATTTAAATAAAATGCCCCCTGGATTACTTAGATTATTAGATTCATGTTTTTTCTACTCTGTAAGGTAACATTAGCTTGCACAGGTGAGCTACCCCAGTTGCTGCCAGTTGTTAAATAGGTCAAAATAACATATAAAGAGGTAGATATGATCCTAACACTACTGTTCAGGATTCCACTGGCGACCTGGTGGTGCATTACGGTTAGAATCTACCTGCAAAATATCAAGCTTTAGCTACCGGAGCATGAATTATCTCTGCCCATCAGTGCTATGCTGCAGCTGGTTTAACATCCTTCATATGCGATCAGATTCTGTCTATCTGCTCTGTAATGGGCAGTGGGCAGATTCGAGGTATCATCTTGTAATAAATCAATTCAGAAACAGAGAAAGAAGAGTGTTCAATCAGACCGCATGATGTTTCACTGCCTCAGTGGTTATGAGTCTCCCCATCTGGGCTGATAATACATCTAATGTTTGTACATCACAGAATGAACAAAGATAATCAGTGACAATCATCAGCAGTTTATCAACACTTTGCCATTATGAGCCACACTGTAGACTGTCAGGAGCTGATGTTAAAACACTTTCCCAATTACCTGTCCTTATGGTGGCTGAGGTGTAAATGAAATTAACAGCATGGAGACACATCTGTACAGTGATGCGTGACCGTGTTGGACGTGCGAGCCGAGTGTGCTCGTCATTTAGAAGACAGCGAGTAAACAGAAGTTTGGATCCAGTGAATGCAGCCCATTATACCGATGATGACTTTCCTCCTTTGCTCTTTCCATCCCTCAGTCTTGCTCCCTCTTTGCTGTGTTAACTGTCTTTCATTATTGCTCTCCGTTATCCAAATTAAGTTATCCCTCCTCATTATTTTGCCAAGAGGGAAATGGGACGTGTCAGCAGAAAGTAAAAATATCATCAGCGGGCCTGTGCAATGACAGATTAATTGGATTAGAGTTGCATTTAGCCTAGATTAGGTCGTGCATTGGGACCTGGATGGTGACACAGATGGATTATGTTAGAAAGTGCAACAGTGACTGGAAGAGCTCTTAATTGTGTCGGGTAAACGCCGTGGCACCGGGGTGACATCACTCTCCGACTATTTCCGGCCCCTCGATAGTTCTGTTTAGCCTTGTTTTCCTAAACTCTCATGTTTTGCAATGGTGCCCATCAACGTTGCACTCTATCTACCTGTCATCTGACGCATGGAGCACTGGGAATGAATGCAGACGTGTTAATATGAATTCATGTTAACATTTTTCTTCTTGGAGTGCAAAGACATTGCATAAAACTGAATCTGTATCCAGCTGCCTGCATTGAGATGCACAGTTAAATCAAAGTTATGTAAATTACAAATGTGGAGGCTTCTTCAGCTGCTTTATACCATGTCTCTAACAGTTTCACGAACACTGGACTTAGCAGTTATACGTCTGGAAAATCTACCAACTTGGCCCATATTAGCTCGGTTCCTTGAGAAAAAATGTTATCTGTTGGAAGCCAAATCAAAAATGTCCAATAATACTTCTTTCAGCTGCATTGTTTTTTTGTTTTTTTGCTTCCATTTAAAATATGAAAATACTATCACCAAACATCCTTAACTGTTGTGATCGCTTCCTTATTTTCTTTCACGTTAATACATTGACCGAAGTTTCATGTAAGTTTTTTCTAGCTGAATGATGCCATAGAGAGGGAACATACCTAATATAGTCATCAGAGGCACAGAAACATGCTCTGATTGTTTACACAATGCAGTCAATGAGAGGAAAGTTAGAAAAAAAGTATTTTTCTGAATGTCTGAGAACGTCCAGGTCATGGTAGTGTAAGGAGCTTGGAAAAAAAGTGACTGGACTTCTTTAAGTTCTTCTTTAAGAAGAAGTTCAATGCAGTTTAAGTCATACATCACTAATAGAGTTCCCATGAGGTCTTACAAGTAGTGTTCATGAGAAAGTGGAGGAACTGTGGTTAATTTAGACCTGCTGGAAAAGCAACAGGACATGGAGGACTGAAATTTAAATGCTGAGTTAAAAACGCAGACCTAAACTCAGAATCACAAAAATTTCAGTGTATCGCTGAATTCATTATACAAACACGTCCACAATAAACATGTTTCTGCAGTGACACATGAACGAAATGCTAAATGAGAGACTGTATCCAGTTTCAGACTCTAGAGAGATAGCCGCTAGCTCAGACCTGACCCCATGACTTGGATACCACAGGGACAGCTGCTGCCATGTTCTCACTGTGATGATTTGTTTTGGTGAGTCTTGGTGAGTTCATAGGAGAATGTAAATACATCACAACCTCAAACCGTCCTTAATACTAGCTTATCAGAAGGTTCACACAGACTGGCTTTTTTAAAGTTGTTATTGAATTATTTTATGCTCTTAACAACTGCCACATCCTTGGTGACTCATCTATCCATCCATCCATCCATCTTCTTCCACTTAGGGCCGGGTCGCGGGGGCAGCAGCCTAAGCAGAGAAGCCCAGACCTCCCTCTCCCTAGCCACCTCCTCCAGCTTGTCCGGGGGAACACCAAGGCGTTCCCAGGCCAGCCGAGAGATATAATCTCTCCAGCGTGTCCTGGGTCTGCCCCGGGGCCTCCTCCCGGTGGGACATGCCCGGAACACCTCACCCAGGAGGCGCCCAGGAGGCATCCTGGTAAGATGCCCAAACCACCTCAACTGGCTCCTTTCGATGTGGAGGAGCAGCGGCTCTACTCTGAGCCCCTCCTGGATGGCTGAACTTCTCACCCTATCTCTAAGGGAGACGCCAGCCACCCTTTGGAGGAAGCCCATTTTTGCCGCTTGTATCCGCGATCTCGTTCTTTCGATCACTACCCACAGCTCGTGACCATAGGTGAGGGTGGGGACGTAGATCGACCGGTAAATCGAGAGCTTCTCTTTTACACTCAGCTCTCTCTTCACCACAACAGACCGGTACAGTGTCT
>VVHJ01064284.1:0-19659 GCA_015107715.1 Tylochromis polylepis
AAAGTCCAGATCTAAATCCAATCGAGAATCTGTGGCAAGATCTGAAAACTGCTGTTCACAAACGCTGTCCATCTAATCTGACTGAGCTGGAGCTGTTTTGCAAAGAAGAATGGGCAAGAATTTCAGTCTCTAGATGTGCAAAGCTGGTAGAGACATACCCTAAAAGACTGGCAGCTGGAATTGCAGCAAAAGGTGGTTCTACAAAGTATTGACTCAGGGGGCTGAATAATTACGTGCACCCCACTTTTCAATTATTTATTTGTAAAAAATGTTTGGAATCATGTATGATTTTCGTTCCACTTCTCACATGTACACCACTTTGTATTGGTCTTTCACGTGGAATTCCAATAAAATTGATTCATGTTTGTGGCTGTAATGTGACAAAATGTGGAAAAGTTCAAGGGGGCCGAATACTTTTGCAAGCCACTGTACATTCCCCAACTCCAGACTCACAATCCCTCTTTAAACTGGCCTTAACACAGACAGTAATATTTCAAAAGAAATTTCCACCTGGAGGATCTGTTTGGTGTAGAACAAGGCTTCTTTCATGCCTATGAAATGGCTCCACAGCTACAGACCGGCTTGAGCTGTTTTACTGTAAACATCTGAAGCACATGACGCAAAGCAGCTCCAGTCCACGTCTCAGTTTCCATCATGGAATTGTATCATGTCGTAATATTGATCCTGTAATTGATCCTGTGAAGTCGAGGGCACCTGTACACACTCTGTCATCCCTCGGTGCCAGGAGCGCTCTTGTTTAATTGCAGGCTAAGGCGCTGGTTTTTCATGTTGCCTTTGAAAAGCCTCATTGATTTTTATACCACCCTTCATCCTTGCTGTGCTCCGTTTTAAGAGCAAATCCCTGGTGTCGAAGTTGCCCTGAATGTAAAAGTATGAAATCTGTCAGCGCTTTTCACAAGGCTTCCAGGTGTTATCCAGAGACGTTAACACTCGTGTTTAAAAAAAGAGTTGGCTTTCTTTCTTCACCCCCCCTTTTTTTTTTACAATTTTAAACAGAAGTAGGAGGAATAGAAGCTGTGTTACATGCTACTCTGGCTCATATGGGGCCAAATGAATGTGAGGTTGTGAGACTTGTAAGGTCAAGGTTTGTAACTTTGTGCCTGTTTCTATTGCTTGAATTAAAAAAAAAAGTCACACCCAGTATTTTTGCCATAAATGTGATGTTTAAGACCAAGTGAAGATATCTTGAATTAGTTTAATTATTTTTTTTCTTTGATGAGAGTGCATGTAGGGCTGTTGCACCAGAAAAGCATTCTACTTTAAGAGTTCATTGCATTAATTCATGAAATAATCTGAATCCAATAATCCAAACAGGAATGTTTTTTTTTTGTCAGGCTTTTAACTGCGGCTTAGATACTGGCACAGAAATATATTCAGTACATGAGGGTCTATATAGAACAAAAACATCCTAAATGAAATTTGATTTGCATTAATTTGAGAAGCAGCTTATCTAACATTCATACTTTGAACTTGCTTTGAATTCGAAATAGGTTCTCATCATTTCCCTGGGATTGCAGCCAATTTATTGGATTCAGATTTTTTTTTTTTCCTTCAGAGGCTCAGGGAGGCGGATGATCTCAAAATGTTATCACATGACACCATGTGATTGATGGACCATTAAAACGTCAGCCAGATGTACTTAAAACCACAGCTTTTAGGTTGATAAATCATGGCACAAATGGATACATAAAGCTGTTAGAAACAAATATTCCCATCTAGAGCTATCTGCAGTCAGATGGTAATGGATGTTCTATCTGATGGTTTGTCTGTCTCTCTGTATGTTTCTTTCTTCACATTTTCCCTCTCGCCGTGTATCTCTGGACTGCTGCAGTCATGTAATTACAATGGGCCAGGTAGGAGTGTTCATATTTCATCTGCTGCATTCACGATAACATCTAATAATCCGAAAGCGTTGCAAAATTGGTATCTCGTTGCTCATGCATTATGAATGAGTCACTGATTGCTTTTTTGCATAGATTAGCAATCATTTCACAGAAATCTTTCTTATAAAAA
Organism: Tylochromis polylepis; assembly: GCA_015107715.1. Classification (NCBI taxonomy): domain Eukaryota; kingdom Metazoa; phylum Chordata; class Actinopteri; order Cichliformes; family Cichlidae; genus Tylochromis; species Tylochromis polylepis. The sequence continues at coordinate 2,035 of VVHJ01064284.1, forward strand.
TGTGCCAGGAGGGTTCTATCGCTTTTTCTGAAGAGTTGAGTTGCCACATCCCGCTCCTTTTTTAAGATCAGGTGATACTACTTCTCCCCCTTGCCCCACTGATTCTTCTCTTGCTCTCTGATTTATTTTCTATGCATATCATCATGGGGGGATAAGTGTAATTTTCAGGCCACTTTGCAACTGATTGCTCACTTAGTGAATATATTCAGCATCTGCAGTGTCATTGTGTTTGGAGCCAAGTGGCTAAGTACCAATGAGATTCTTTGGCATCAAAGTAAACATTTGCAGACTCTAAGAAGTAAGAAGCAACTCTTCAAAGCTCAGACTGTGTGCCCTAAATGTGGATTTCTGTGACTTTTGGTTGTACTCACTTGTGACCACAAACTGGCATCGCACATATTGGGCTGTAAGGTCTAGTGGTTAGGAAAATAGGCTCAGAACCACATCCCAGTGCAAAGTCCCAGGTAAGGTTTACATAATACTTTTGTTTCCTGTCAGGCAAATAACCTGTTCCACAGTCACAATGATCTGCGTCATCCAGTGAAATGTCAAGTCATATTTATTTCACAGAGCACTTAAAGAAAGTGTTAGAACCAAGATGAAAAATGTCACACTTCTTTTTTTAAAATAAACTCTCCATGAAATTGTTTCAATGCTTAAAACGTCACGTACGTAAATGCAGTTTTAATTAAAACTGATTTTGGTCTTGTTGCAAACTGAATTATAACAAGAGTGCCAACAGTGTGAGTCTGTGGTGAGGTGTACCATGTATGGACGCCTGAGCTCATAACCTCTGGCCTTTGCCCCCTTCCCCCAGATGGGCAGACTCTCAGCCAAGGCCCTGTGGACGTTAGTGCCCTCTGCTTGACAGCCCGTCACTGTGCTATAGTGGTGATTTTTTTTTTCTGCAGGAGATGGTGTCTGATTGGAAGCAGTGTGTGAATAGCCCTGTCACACTCGATAAGCCAGCAAGACGACCTGTGACGGGGACATATGGCATGTTTGACAGGGAGAGAGGGTGCGAATCGCACTGAATGATAAAATGGTGTTTTTCCCCCTTCGGCAATGTCATGCTTTCAGGCAAGCGTGTGGACCATCGCTCACTCAAGCGACTGACTCTAGCCTCCTTGTGACATCTCCTTCAAGGTCCTGAGTTTCTCTGCCTTGCGCCTGGCCAATTCTGACACTGCAAGCCTTTGCTCCTCGCAGCTGCTCGGTTAGCTTGTCGATGTGGGAAACATAATTGGATATCAGTTTAGTTTAGCGATGCACACTGGGAAATTCATCTTAAGAGCCTGTTCGTCAGTGCTCCTCTTAAAGCTCTCTGGCAGTGCAGCCCTTCATCTTGTCGCTTCTCAGCCTGTCACACGCCTCACACTGTTGATTAATACACACCAGTCTCATCAGACGACTCTAATTGATGGGTTCAGCCTCCTCAGGACCCTGATTTATTTAAAGGGCCATGAACACTGAAGAAAGGAGAAGAAAGAGAACGGAGGAAGGAGACAAGCAGGCTTGGATTTAAGTGTGTCGGGGAAATTATTGAGTTGAACTGCACGCCTCTCATCCTTACTGTCAGCCGGGTCTTGACTTCAGCTGTTGCAGCCTCAACTCCTATCCTGTCAAGTGTCACATTGTCAGTGTTTGTGGCCATGACAGACAGCCCAGGTGTCACACTCAGGCTTCAGTGCACCATCAGGCACCTCTGCTCTGGTCCCCAGTGGCTCACAGTCAGAGAGACAGCACAGTCCAATAACCCCTCTCAAACCCAGCATGCCTTGCTCCCTGGGGAGTCCCCTGTGGAGTTTACTCTCTGTCCATTGGGCCAGAACTTAGAAATTCTGCCAATGGACACATAATCCTGCTTTCACTCTGAATGCTAATTATAACACTCCAAATGCCACAGTGCTACTTCTGCCTTTATAGTGACTTTTCTACTGCCTTTTTTCCCTCTAAGAATTAGGGCACATTCTTAAATTCATTGACTGCTATTGAACAGGGGACAGAAGGTTGGTATAGGCTGATCTTATCTTATAATGAGGGTAATTTGGAAGAGAACTCTAATTGTGATTCAATCTTAGTGGGTGGGCTTGTTTAAAGCCTTTACACAGATCAACATTTTATATTGACATATTGTGAATGGTGTAAGAATTGTGAAGAACCCACAGAAAACATCATCACTGGTACTCTGCAAAACTTTGTAGCATCTTATAGCTTAGTACTATAGCCTTACAAGTGACACCTTGTTTTCTCACTTTAATCTCGTGCAGTTTTGACTCCAGTATCTAATAGTTTATTGGCAAAATAGGATGTAAAGAGAATGTAAATATGGGATTTATATTGCTTGGAGGACATAAATAGAACTCAAAATGGATGCTAATTTAGCCATGGATCTAGTGAATGTGTAATTCTAACAAGTTCACTATATCAACTTGAGAGGTGATAATATGCTAGTGTTGTGCTCACAGCCCATTTCTATAAATATAAGTGGTTGATAGGTAATTGGTAGGTTCAAGCAATAAATTTGCCACAAGGTTTATTGAAAAATACTTGATGCCAATTAGTGACATATTTTAAAAGACAAGCAACATTTTTTATATATATAAAGCAAAAACTTTCACTTTGTAACTTGAACTTTGATGAAATTCTGATTTCTGTCTTTAGGTATGTTGTGCTCTTGAATGGGAGCCTTTAGTTACTTGTTTTTCCACCACATGCCGCAGATTGAATTGGGATTTGGAGAATTTGAAGGCCAATCAACATTTTCTTTACTCCCTAGAGCAATTTCTGAACATTGTTATTTTATTTATTTATTTATTTATTTTTGCAGTTTGGCAGGATGCGTTATTCTGTTGAAAGAGGACACTGCCTTCAGATGTGTATGTGGTCTCCACCCAGTGTTTAGGTAGGCAGTATGTCAAAGTAATATGCATATAAATGCAGGGACTCAAGGTTTTTGAGTCAAACATTGCCAAGCGCTTGCCTTCTTTCCACGGTTTCTCCTGCTGTCTTCTCCCTAAGGTAAATGACACACATACACACATGGCTATAAAGAAAAAAAATAAAGTGATTCATCAGACCAAGCCAACTTCTTCTATTGCTCCGTGGTTTAGTTCTGAAGTTAACTTGCCCATCATTTCCACTTTATGTGGCAGATAGTTGTCGTCATGGGCAATATTTTGGTTTGCAGATATGTAGCCCCATACTCAGTAGATCAATGTACTGTGTGCTCTGACACTTTCCCATCTTAGCCAGCATTTTTCAGCTGGATAACATGATAGCTGACTCCACAGTTCTAAAACATTTGATAGGTAACCTCTGGATATTGGGAACATGTGGCCTGCTGTTTTAGAGGTAATAATTCTGACATTGTCAAAGTTGCTCAAACCCTTTTGCTTCCCCATTTTTAACTTATGTTTTTCTGCTTCCAGTTTATCAGCTTCAGGAACAGACTGTTTACTTGCTTACAAGGTAATCAATGTTATTTACTTCATGTTTCAGTAATTTTTATATTGGTTCCAATCAGAAGGTAAACAGCCCACTTTATAAGGTAGTTCAAATGACTGCTTCTTCAGTGTGCTGCTGCAATAAAATGCTGCTTGCCCAGACTGGATCTTTGACCTTTTTTATAAAACTTTATGAATCATTTCATCCTGTTAAACATTTTGTGTGAAATGATGTCAATTATATATACGATAATTAGTGTTTGAATTCTTCTTCTTCTTTTTTATTTTTTTTGTGAGGTCACAGTGTCCATCAGTCACCAAAATAAAATCAATTTGTTATCCTATTCTTCATCGTGTCTTTCTCTCCAGGTATGCTTTTACTGCATTGGCAGTGTATATTTGGGATCACTGTCATGTTAAAAAATAAAGCTATTGCCAATCGGACGCTTTTCAGATTGTATTGGATCAAAATCTGACTCTACTTTTCTTCATTCATAATTCCTTAAATTATGACAAGATCAACACCACTGACTGAAATGCAGCTCTGTCATGCAAACCATGACAGAGCCTCCACCGTGTTTTACAGATGACTGTAGACACTGTCACTGTTATACCTCTCTCCTGACCTTCTACATACACATTGATGATAATCTGAAGAAAAATTTCAATTTCATATGCTTGAGCCTTTAGCCTCTCCGTTTCCCTTTATTAAGGATGGCTTGTTGTCGTTGAACAGTAGATGGATCAGCTGCAGGGCCAGATTCATCTCTCAGGTCTTCTATCAGGTCTTTGCTGGATTTGTTCTTATTTCTTAATGACATGACTTTTAGATACTGTTCACCTGCTGTAGATAGTTTTTTTTTCTTCTTTTGTCCTGCCGAGATAGGCCTTTGCAATTTACCGTATAAATGAAAGCAGTCAAGCTTTTGGCCACAGCTATCACAAGCTGCTGTTGCATCTTAATTTTAACTTTTTATTATTCAATTAATCATTGCAATAATAATTTATTTTGTTTGCTACGTTTTTTAAAATGAAATCAACATTTCTTTTATTTAAATAAGTACTCTGAAGCAAAACGACTCTGGCTCCCTTTACACATTTCACATGTTTATTGGTGTTGTATAAATCAGTCACAGTTTGGCTTTCACTTCTTGCATAGCCATAAATTTTCTTGACAATTTTCCATTTCTCAGAATTGCTGTCCATGCCTGTGTTAACCCTGTATGACAGCTTCTGTTCCACTGGACACAGTTTCAAGCTGAGCAGAGATAAGCCAGGACCTTCACTCATTGACCCCGCATCTAATTTTTTTGTTCTGGATTCCATCAATAAGGCTTGAGTGACAAGCTATCCTCTCATTCAGCCACTATGCCGAATGCTAAATCAGTCTTGGCCTTGCAGCGAGAGATGACCTCAGTGATATGATAGTCATGCTGCACTGCCATCAGGAGACAAGAGGGGATCTTTATCATCCGCTTCACATTAGTAGTGTGCCATCTCTGTGTGGTGATTGTTTGTTAATCAGCGGTTAGGGCCCTTGGTAGTAAGAGAAACTTTTGCCAAGCAGCCATTTTAAGGATTTGGCCATAGTTTTTTGTGCATTTCCCAAGAAGATTATAGGGATAGCTGGCACTACAACAATATTCATAAATATGCATCGGGCTTTGTGGAACGCTAGAAACACAAAAGTGGCAATTTTGCATGATTGCATTCACTTACAGGAGGATAATATTGTGGGGGAAGCAATTTTAAAGAAATGCAAAATAAATCAACTCTTAAATTAGCCAACCAAATCTGGGACTGCTGTGAAAGGGAGGATTTCTCAAGGATAAGAAACCAACAAACAAGACACTTTTGATGCAGCAAATAAAGCAGTTTAACTCAACGAGGATGGTTATTGATGTGGAAGATGTTTCTTTTAGTCAGCATGATTAGCTTAACTTAGATTTTTTTGAAAATCATAATCATTTCATTTAATAATTTGAAAATTATTACTAGTGTGTTAGGGAATTTGCAGTTTCCTCTTTTCAGTGCACTTTATACCAGCTTTTATGCAAGAAACTATAAATGTAGATGGTTTTGAGTACTAGATGTCTATAGGAGAGTGTGATACCGTCACAAAACTTAACACATGTACATATGGGGTCAAAATGATGAGTACTGAGAAAAGGGCTCCAGAAATGGGCCCTCTGCTTATGGCCCTGCCCAAATTTGTTGTAAAATGTTAAGATGTTTGTATCTGATGTATTTTTCTCTGGTCTATAAACATGTAATATTTTCAAAGATGGGTGTGGTATTCATTGGCACTGCAGTTCATGTCATCCTATCACAAGATAGTCTGATGTAGTTGTTGTCTTTCTCACTGGATGTGTAATGGAAAGTAAAAGAGAGAGAGAGAGAGAAAAGAAAGAAAGAAATCACTACCATTGAGGATGAACAGTGAAGTATTTAGACCTCATCTGTAGTCATGAGGGCATCAGCACTGATGAGCGTGGTCAGGGTCACAGCACTTAACTCTCCAAAGGAGGACCAGTGCTTGTAATCACATAATAACGTATGATCTCTCATTCAAGTGGAGTTGACATTCAGCAAATGCAAATTATTCCACGGACTGTGTAGCTCTGAGAGTTGTGGTCTTTGTATGCTTGTTATAAGGTAAATTCGCATTATGCAAAGCATGCCAAAAGTGGGCTGTTATGCTTAAGCTGGAAGAATAATTGATAATCTATTGACTATTATTTTTAGCACAGCATGTGGACTGTTATGCTGCAGTAAATGTTCAATTTGCATGTGTTCTGCAGCTAAGAAATTGAACCCTAGGGGATCATGCAGGAGCTGCAGCCCCTCTGTGTGCTGCCTCTCCCCCTCCATAATTAAGAACAACATTTTGTGTTAGATTATAGGGAGACCCATCGTGCCATTGAACTGGGCTGCCTGATTAATAAAAGGCAGCTAATTTCAGTGGAGAAAGGCAGCACTCCAAAATGGCTCCTAATTACACATTAGGAGTGTGAAAGGCTCCTGCCGCTTCGGCCTCAATCCTCCACCCAACCCCGCAACCCCTCCCCAGCCGCAGTGCATGTGCTGGCCTACCAGCACATTAACGCTGCTCCCAGGAGTGGCTAATTCCAGCCAACCCGTCGGCACAATCAGTGGCAGATGTCAGGAATCGAAGATGATGAATTATGAATATCCCGGAGATGTGGATAGGATACCAGTGTTAGGGGAGGGGAGGAAAAAAAGTCCCTTTTTTTCTGTGCCATTTTGGGCAGTCAAACAAGCAGGCAGATTCAGGAGGAGTGTGCAGTGGTTAGAGTGATTGATTTCTATTTGTCATTATAAATGAGGTCCGATTGAAATTGGATGTTTTAGTGAAGTCGTCAAGGACTTTATGAGTTGGAGGGGCTGTCTGGCAGTGTAGGAACTGTGCCTGACTGTGATAGCAGTAATGACTTCCTCTTCTCCCTCCCCTGGGTGGTCAGCTCAAGGGCTCAGGCAGCTGGGAATGATGTCCCAGAGAGGGCAACATGAACCTCTCAGCACACAGCATTTGCATGGCTACATGATTACAGCTGAAATGGAGGAGGTGTGGTGAGGGTAGGGCTGGGGGTGGAAGGTGGTGACAGTAACAGCTGCAGAGAAGAGGACAGGAAATGGAGAGCGGTTGTTTTTGTTGCCACTGAGCCACATCCACAGAGGCATGATGGGAATGTTTTGATGAAAGGGAACTGATATCCTTTCACCAGGGCGTAATAAAACCATGCTTGCTTGCTTGTAATTACATTACCATAAAAATTGAGTTGAGTCGAGCTTAACTTTAATACATTTTTCCCCAATACGAGATCAAATGTGTTGCTTTTAAGCAGCAGGCAGTTTAAACTATGCTGACCTTTAAATATACCCTTTTCATATGAATAGAGGAGACACAGTGGACACTATCTGCTGCATCCAGGGACCCTGAGACAGGATGATGGAATCAACTTCCTTGTCAAAACAGATGTCAAACTGATGCCGTGGTTTATTACTGACTGACCAGCCGACTGATGAGCTGGCTGCGGATATATGAGCATGCACCTGGACGTCTGTGGGGGGTGAGGTTCGAGCCTGGGGCAGGCTGCCAGGCCAGACTTCACCTTGCTACCTCCAATGAGGCCACAGTACATTTCCTCAGCCTTCCTGCCATTCATCACTACAGCATGATGGGCAAATTCATCCGAGCAGGAAAGAGGAGCTAATCCTCGATGTCTCAGACAGTGATTGACTTGCTCCTCCACAGGACTACAGCAGGACCAATGAAATTTAGTCTAAAACTGCTGTGGGGGTTCGCAGGAAATTGGCCTTGCCAATCATACACAACAACCCAGTGTTGTATCACTAGGCTCAAATTTAATGTCAATTTCGGCAGCATCTGTTCATTTACACTCCCCTATTTTCATAATGAAACCGTATCCATCTGTGACTTTCATTGCAAAGTTGTTGCTTTCTCAATATGAGTTAGAGACTAGTGCAAAAAATGTTTTGAATCCATAATTCTGGACACCAGAGGTAAACAGCAACCCCATGTCCATAGCAGAGGATCAAGTATATATTATTTTAGATCTCTCCAATGCTCTGTGTAGCTGTATTGATGTAATTTCAACCCATTTTCCTGATGAGTGCCTCAGTTCTGACGCCCACACAGCTTCTCATAATCGCAGCGGTCAGCATATAAGTGGGCTCTCCACTAGCAACTCAGCAATATTGAAAAGTGAAAATCTATTCATCAACATGTTTTTCCGTTAACTACATCTGAATGCAGAGTGGAATCCCCAATAGGGTTGAGTCATTACTTTCAGTAAAATAACTCCATTAAATAAGAGTGAACACAAAGCTGTCCCCCACACGCTGCCTCTTCTTTTCCCTGAGCTGCGGTCCCTCCTGCTGTCTCTCAGAGCTCTGTGTTCAGAAACACTAATGCTGTCTGCCAGTTCAGTTCTACATAGATTTGTGAGGAGACCAGGGGTGATCATTTCTTCCTCTCTTTTTTTTTTTCTCTCCCTCCCCTCAGGTGACACTCTGAAATATATTTTGTGTGCCCTTTCACTTCAGACGAGCTCAGTGTGGAGGAAGCCCAGAGGAGACTAATGAGAGAGTGCAGGGGTATGGCTCCGTCTGCCTCCATGCCTCATTTTTCTTGATTTCAGCCGCTCCAGTGTCGGCACGGGCTCCTGCTGGTCAGGTGATGGCGGTGCCAGCTGGTGCATCCAGCTCGGACGGACAGCAATTCATTTCCCCCAGCTGGTGATTTATGGCACGGCAAAGCAGAGAGAAGCTGGTGCGCATGGCACCAGGCCGCCTGAGTTAGTGCACTGTCCGGCCCCGTCATGCTTTACCACACAGCGGGCTGGACTGCCTAATTTACGCTGGCAGACAGTCACATATATCACACCCAGTCTGGCCAATGAAGATTGGTGGTGTTTGAAAGGGTCTGTATACACAGTCGATTTTACCCACGTTTTATTCCCTGCCCAACATTGCACCACGGAATATTGTTTTTCTTTTTCTTTCCTTCTTTGTCCATTTGCTCTTTTATGCTTCATTTCTGCGCCTCTTTTTTCTTCTCTCTCATTTCTATCTTTCTCTGTCGCCCCCTCTCTCAGTGTGTGGACTTAATGTGAAGTGACTGTGTTGGAGGGAGGCCCTCTCTCACTGTACTGGCTCCTGAGGACTGTGCCCTTCTGTTCAGGGAAACTGGGGGAGGTCACAGTAGGTAGCTCCCCCGAGCCATGGCGTATTAATGCCTGGGCTGACCTCAGTGATAAGAAGGAAGCTTCGGGTGCATGTTTGATTCATGAGTCCATCCTCAGTGGGCCCTGGGGGGCTTTTTCCACTGCTGTCCTTTTACTGGCAGGGTGGAGGGTTGCTGCAGGGGGGATCAGTCCTGTCTGTCACAGAGAGGTTGGAGTATGATAAAGGCATTGGGTTGGGAGTGGGCCAGAGCACACAGATCGGCCCCAGTGTTGGACACATGCGATGACTTAATGGTGGGTGGTGATGTGACAGCCAAGTGTTGAAGGATATTAGAATGGATATCAGCGATGGGGCCTGACATCATGAGCACCTCACCTGCCTGGAGGACGGTTTGTTCGGGATTGGAGCGAGAAAGTGAGTTGAAGGACACTTCTCCACTTTTCTCAGCTTTTTCGTGTCCGTATTTTACATTTTCTATCATTTCAAAATATTGGACATGTCTGAGAGCTGGCAGAAAGGAGTTAGATGGCTCAGATGGGGTGGAAGATGGGGGTTTGTGGGAGTAAGCCGACACAGTTTCAGTTCCAGCACATATCTCCAAATTACATCCTCTGGAGTTTGGTTAGGGATTACTCCTGTCTAATCCTGACAAATGCTGCAGAGTGAGACACATCTCTGACAAGAGAGCAACTACACAGCCTGCGATGACCATGGTGATCGGTTTAAATAAGCACAGGGTACAGGGTGTACTCTCACGCTCCCACAACATAAAAGCTGAACGCGCCGTGATAGAAAATTAGACACCTAAAATTAAAACCACAAAGTTCTACTTTTGGCACATTTAAAAGATTTGCTTGTTAAGTAGTCTCGGAAACATTTACAGTAGGTTGTACTGTGAGTATTCAGGCCATGATTGCGCGCCTTTATAAAAAATCGTTTTCTAAAAGCGCAGATCTGGGTAATTACAGTGCACACACAAGGAAAGAGGGAGAGGGAGAGGGAGGTGCATCCTTGAACAACAGATTCTTCAGAGCTCCTAATGCCAGCTGTTTGAATATGGCTATGTAATACATAATCCTGATTTGTGTTCCTTTCAGTCACCAAAAGATCTGTACATGCCTCAAAGAAACTTGTCAAGGCTTTTCAGCGCACATTGCCTTCTCACAATCAAGTCGATGCTTGTCAACCCTACTGCTATCAAAATAGTCACAGTAGGGAGGGGCAATCCACTTTTCACACATCCCCATTGCTGTCACCTCCTTGTGCCCATCACTAATCTTTAAAAGCTATTTGCAGTTTCAATATAGATCTCAAATCTCGTTTCCCTTTCTCTTCTACTCACACACACGCACATGCATGCGCGCGCGTGTACACACACACACACACACACACACACACACACGCACGCACGCACGCACGCGCACACACACACACACACACACACACAGAGTCATTGTTCTTCTTTTGTGGTTTGCTGGAGATCTGGGTTTGGTGGGCAGAGCAAGCCTTCTCATTCCTCTATGCGTTCCCATGGTCTTGCTTTTGTTTTAGCTAAGCTGTTGCCCCCAGATTAAAGAGAAAATAATCCTTCTTTCATTGTGGTTTTTGTTTTGAGAACCTGCTGAAAAGTGATCTGTTGATTTTTCTCTCATCTTTCACAGATTAAGTTTAAATTGAACGATGAAAGGGGAATTTACTGATAATGTCTGCTTATGTTTGTGCATGCTAAGACAGGGGTAATGTTGCCACCAATTTCTGTTTTTCTTTTTTCTGGTGGTGATTTTGTTTGAACATGGTTGAGCGAAGTAGCTCTTCAACCTTGTCCAGTTTTGGGTAATGCAAATTTGTTGTGAAATGTACTGTATGTTTAATTCATGCAATCTCTGATTCATATCCACTTGAATTATTGTCTGATCAAGCAGCCGAGCTACCCATTTGTGTCAGATGGCAGACTAATGGTGATATTAATGAAGTCATTGCTTTAGTCAGAAAATCAATAGTCACTCGAAACAGTCAATGCAACCAAGTGTGCTTGAATGGTGACCTAGTTCCCATGTAATGACGGCTCCTAACCCATTCTGCATTGTTGGTGCTCGCAACATCTGCTACCTTACTGCCGTACCATCATATTCATGCAACCAAACACAGTAGAATACAATGCACAGCAGCGCAGAGTATATGAGGGGGAATTGGGGCAGCTGTAATTTCTTTGTTTGTATGTGACAATCAACACTGTTGTGCAAAAATGAATTTGCTGATACTTCACACGACTAGTAATAGCAATATTATTCCACATCATTAGCTTTGAAAAATAGCTCCAAGAAACATCAACCCCAATCCTCCTTAAACCACAGAAGGCAGGGGCCAAGTGGGGCCAGGAGGTTAACCTGGGTTTGGTATTAAACAGCCCGGCTATTATTGTTGGGTCTTCTGATTCTGTAAAAGGACCCAGTATTGTTAGCGTTGGAGTGAGGCCATGCAGAGGTCAGCAGAGGCCCATGAGGAGAAAGTGAGGGGGTCTGTACACAAACGCTGGCTCCTGCTTACACAAAGCCACCCTGCACCTCGCTGACATCAGTCAAAACTCACGACTGTGTTAGAGCTGCGTTCTGATGAGCACTCTGAGATGAATAGGCTCCGCATTCAGCCTAACAAAGAGTCTTGGCATGCATACAGGAGCAGGAAGTGGGAATTCTAATACTGCTTTATCGTGAGCAATAAAAGAAGACAATGTGAGCTGTCCCCTCTGAACTGGTTTAGTGAACACTCGCATCCCTGTCTTCTGTGGAGAGACACTCCCTGTAAGTCATTTTACAGAGAAAGCATTTCTTTTTCTTTTCCAAAATTCCTTTCAGTGAGTCAAAATGGTTTTCAGCACTGATGGCTTCATCAATGACTGTAGCAGAGTCATGTGGTACCTTACCACGGTCATCTTTTCTTAACAAGACAGTTATCTCTACATTCAGACACCAGTTACTGCGTGGTAAATGGTTCTACATGTGACTTTGTTTTAATTTAAAAGGAGTTTCTTCATTAAGAAGGAACAGGGTTTTAGGAATCTATGACAATACAGTACCAATGATATTTACAATAATGTCGTTCCATTCAAGTTTCCTTGTGAGCATGCAGATTGCCAGTGCAAACTGAAACCAACACAGGTAAGCAGAATTTTTCCATTGTTATTTTTATTAATTACACTTGAGCTTTTGAACTGAAAGGCTATTGTTTTAAACCCTTTGGCAACTGCACTATCTACCTCAGACTGTAAAGGTCATAGAACATGATTTACATAATTTTCAAATTCTCAGACTTCTGAACGGCTACACTTTTCATCAGTTCATATATTTTAGCGTTTGTTTTTGGTGAGGGAGGAAATAGTTCATGTTTTTCAATTACTTTATCTGCTCCGTACATTTTAAATGATAAAAGTAAGTAAGTATCATTTGCTTTAAAGTATAAAGCAAATGATACAAGTCAATCTCTAAGTGTGAATAACTAAATTCTGCAAACTCTAAGCTCAAATCTGTGGATCAGCAGATGGAACAATAAGATGTAATGGAAGTGATGAGGTCTAGACCAAATGATTATAGGTGGCACTTTTAAAAAAGTTTCATAATATACCTCTAACCCTGTATATGAATACAGAGCATATAGGAATCATTGTTAGCGGTTGAACTACCACATACCAGCAGAACAATGACACTGATTTTCCAAGTTTGTGAAACTCTGGTGGAGGAAAGGAACACCATACTTCCACCAGATATTCCCTCATTTGGTATAACTGAGGTGGATATTGCTGTCTAGCATGTAGGTTTAAAACCTCTCACAAGTTTTCAGTGTGGCTGACTTTGGTGGCCAAAAGACCTGTATTAGTAAAGAGAGAAGTGTTTTCCTTTAATTTTTCTTAACTTGACTAGGTACACCTGTTCAACTGCTCTTTAACATTTATATCTAATCAAACAATCACATGGCAGCAACAGGAAACTGAGGCTACAGTTCACACGGGCTCACCAAAATTGGAAAAATGTTGCCTGGTTTGATGAATCTTGACTTTTGCTGCTACATTTGGACGGTAAGGTAAGCAACATGTAAGCATGGATGCATCCTTTCTTGTATCAATGGTTCAGGGTAGTGGTAGTAGTGTAATGGTGCCAAGGATATTTTCTTGACACATTTTGGCCCCCTTAGTATCAACTCAGCTTTGTTTAAATACCACAGCCTACCTGAGTATTGTTGCTGACCATGTCCATCCCTTACTGACCATGTCATAAAGCTCACATTATCTCAAACTGGTTTCTTGAACATCACAATGAGTTCACTGTACTTGAATGGCCTCCACAGTCACCAGCTCTCAATCCAATAGAGCACCTTTGGGATGTGGTGGAACGGGAGATTCTCATCATGGATGCACAGCCGACAAATCCGTAGCAACTGTGTGATACTGTCATGTCAGTATGGACCAAAGTCTCAGAGGAATGTTTCCACTTCTGATTGAATCCATGCCAAGAAGAACTAAAGCCAAAAAAGGGTCCATCCTGGTGCTACCAAGGTGTACCTTATAAAATGGCCAGTGAGTGGCCATTTACTGTATGTAGTGCTTTACATACACAACTCAATATATTGTGTTGTCACTGACCAATACAGAATTAAAGCTGCAGTATGTAACTGCACTTACTGTAAAACTCAGCTATTTTGTGGATATTGATATTATGCTCTTTTATATGTGGAGTATAGCTGACATACTCCAACCCTTGTTCCCAGCTTTCAGTACAGCAAACAAATATTCACACGTTGCCAACAACAACTCACACACTTTCAGGACAATGCTACTAGCAAGTAAAGTCTTTTATGCCTTTTAGTCCATACAATTGTTCCACTTCAGTTTTCTCATTCAGGTTGATTCTGCAAATATGCAAAAATTCCATGAGATAGGAAGGATGTGGACTTGTATATGACTTAAACAGGCACACTGAGAGAAGGACGGTGAACGTTGTTGCTCAAAACAAAAAGTGTACTGTACGAACACAGGCTTTAAAATGCAACAAGCTTATTTATAATGATTATTTGTGCACCAAGAGTCATAATATGTGTCTGTGGGGCTAACTCAAGAGCTGTGATGTAAGTCTGCGTCTCTTCTGTGGGCTGTGGAGCAGATGCAACAAAAATGCTGTTACCAGAGACAGCTTGGTCCTCAGGCTGAGCTCAAATACCCAAATGCCAGCCCCCCATTCCCACCTCCTCATCCTTTCAGCAAAACTTCCACATTTTAATCCAATAGTGTGCATAGAGCTCAGGGAAATGATATTTAGGAGACAATGTGTGCCCTGCAGAGAAAAAGAAGGGAGGGGGATTAGAGTGTGTCTCTGAAGTGGCTTTGACTCCCCTACTGATGGAGAGTAATTAAAGCAGCCTACTGTGTTGTCATTGTAGCTAAAGGCGGATAATAATGAAACATCACAGCTCATAGAGCTTTGGCCTGTAGCACCATACTTTGGCCTCGAGCCGCGATTAGGAGGAAAGTCACTATGTAGGTTGTTTCTAGATTTAATGCACACCAACACTGCTGACTTTCAAATGTAGGGTTTTGTTAGGTACATTCCCATTTTACAGGAGGTGCTATAGCTAACTCAAAGGCTTGTCCTACATTTTGATCAGATCACATACGAAGGTACAGACTTTCTGCCTCCGCTGGGCTGAGAGGACATTAGTAAAAATGAACGTTAACTTGAGCAGTTATCTAAGGTCACTTTTTTCTCACAGGCCAATTACACACAAAACTGTGCAAAGTCCATGACTCATCCTCATTGCCTGACTCTTCTTATCTTCCTAAATCTGGCAAACCCTAAATGCCACTGCTTGCATCTTGAAACATGTCAGTGTGCTCAACAAAGTGTACAGTGTGATACAGCATGGAATTAAAATGGATGACTGACTTACACATAGTGTCAAGGCTCTGAGCTCCAGTGTCAGCCAACACCTGGGGCGCATCAGCTGTGGGCCCTCCTCTGAAAATTTTCCTGAAACCCAAAGAAACGTTACAGCAGACAGACAAATCCCTGCTGAAATGACCTCACATAACTGTATTACCACAGTGGCAATGTTTTTTTTTATGTTAGGGGACTAACTTTGGGTATTTTAGTGTGCTGTGGATCATTAGGGATGCAATTGTTTCTTAATAGTTACAATACTGTGGCAAAATTCTTGAACTATTCCTCATTGTTTTCATATTTTGCTTCCAAGCAGCCAGACTTTTAAAGCCAGACTAATTTTTTTTAAAGCAATCTTAAACAATAGCAAAGAACCAATTTAAAATTGTATCTTGAGGCATTTTTTTACTTGCACCCTGTTGCAAAAATGCATCATTTGTTTCAGTTTCTTTAGTTAAACCTACAAAAAAAGGCCTAAAATAACACAGTTATGATATAAAATTGTTGACTGTTCACCGAAGCTTCATCAGAAATAGTCTCAGTGGAAGGGTGGCTGTCAAGAAGCCATTCTTAAGGACAAGAAACAGGGAGAAAAAAAGGGAGGAATACCAAATTACACAAGAACTGGACTGAAAATCTGCAACAACAGGTCTAATAGAGTGATGACTCCATAAGAATTTTACATTTGTGTTCAAATTACTAAATAAAATAAAATAAAGTACAGACTGATACATTTACAAGCACGAAACAGTTATTTAACAGTGAATTTACTATAAAAACACAGCTTCTCACAAGTTGGGGCTCAAAAGTTTCTAAACTGTTGACCTTGTGATCTACACTTACAGTTTATTCTTGTATTTTGAGAAATGTAACTCTGTAGAACATTATTCATAAAAATGAACAGGATCGTCTGCCATTAATTCAGGTTCTTGTTTTTTATGAAATGTGGTAGAAGCTTTGTCCCACCCTTGTATTCAACACTAGAAAATAAATAAATAAATACAGTGAAGATAAATGTTGGCCAGCACAGATCAACAGTCTAAAGTAACTGTGGTAATACTAAAAAAATAATAAACTAATGATTTTAATTCTTTAGCTTCTCTGTGACTTGCTGCAACGTGATGTTGTAACGACAGGACAGAGTGAGACTCAAGACTGACAAACTGTACTGTACCATAAAGTTTTACAGTGGCTTGCTGTTAAATGAACTCAGCGACATTTCATTTAATTTGAGTTGAGCACAGCATTAAGTTTGCAAGTCTGGAATCCACATAAAATCTTTTCATAATTCAAATGTATTCAGCCTTAGGGATTTTTTGTGTTTTGGCCAGTCCCAAAGACAAAATCCTTATATTCCATATTCATCAGGATCAAATGCTGATCAAGTCTGTACTTTTGTGTGCTTTGTTTTTCACAAAGTAAATAAATAAACCAAAAACAAATGACTCCCTTGTCTGCTCTTACTACCAAATGGAACATATAAAGACAGTAAAGACAATAAAAACATATTTGACTGAGACTCATTTCTCATTACTGAGGTCCAAGGTTAAACACAGCACCCGAGGAGAAGGAGGGGACCTGTTTTCCTCCTAAAAGGATGATAACATACTTTATTGCATTCCTTAGAGGCATCTACCCTGGGTATTATGACTTGATTTTATTGTCTGGGGTAGATTTGGCCAGACTTTACAGAGAGCACCTTGGTTTGCAGGTGGTTAACCAAGAGTGGAAAAAGAACTTCAGGTGATAGACAACTACATATGGTCGTTTCCTGTCAAAATCAACCTTCTGATTATGAGTCCTTTGCTTTGGAGAGCATACTAAAGTGGAGATCACAGCTACAGAGAGAAACAGCAGTGATGGAGCTCATTCTGCCCAGACACATGTGGATAATGGATCATTTTCATTCCATCTCCCATGCGTTTACCCAAGTTAAGGACCATAGAGCAAGGGTGGAGAAATCAGTAGATGTTAAATTAAGCATGGAGTGAACACATAAGGAGTTATTAAAGCAGGGAAACATGTCCTAAATATTGTGCTATTTTACACACAGATCCATAATGGTCAAAGCACTTTCACTCAAAGCCTCAGTCCCTACGGTAACCCTGGCAGGAGATGGGATATGGGGAGGTTTGATTTTTGAGGAGGGCAATTCTGGTGCTTTCTGAATTTTGGATTTCAGCATTTAGGTCAAACTTTACCCCGGGTCTTGCAGCCATCTGCTCCTGGGATGCAGGCCAAGACCACAGGGCAGTTCTGGATCCATCAAGATCTATAAAGAGGCCTTCTAAAGCTCAGTTTATCCCTGTGATGTGCCTTCTTCATACCCTGTGTTTCAGGTGTTTTCCCTTTTTAGCTGCATCCTCCAGGGAGCCAGCTTTAAAATGGATGATTGCCTGCGACCGTCGCATTAAAAGCATTAATCCCGCTCTTATCAAGCAGAGAATGATGAATTAGGAGCGTCAGCTCTGGGCTCACCTTTGTTGTCATTTGAACAGAATCAAAGCTTTAAATCACAGGGC
>VVHJ01064284.1:35770-58602 GCA_015107715.1 Tylochromis polylepis
ATTTACCTTAAAAAATGGGGTTTTGTGTGTCTATTGTGTCTGTGTAAGTTAATAAGTCCTTTGACTATTTTCACACCATTTCCACAAGAGATGGGAACATTGGTGGAGAGAGAATGAAATGGGAGTGAGACAAGCCTGCAGCTCTATTGAGAAAGGCGTCTCCCCACTTTCACTGAATCCTGTCTCTGTCATACCACTTTGCAAAGTGGCTGGATGGGCTTCCTTAACTTTTTGCCCTTTTTTCAGAGGGATTTGCATGACAGAAGCAAGCAGAGAAGTTTGTTGCCTGGGAAACGGATTGCCTCCATTTGCAGCTGGAGTAGAGGTGTTGGAAACCATGGCATCAGAGATTAGATGGGCCCAAAGGATACATGTTCGTCAGGGCTAAGCTAGTAGAGTGCATTACTGGCACCAGAAAGAGCCCCTATCATCGATTCACATTTTAAATATAGCATTGTAGCAGAGAATCTTTGAGGCTTTACTGGTGCATTAAGTCAACTGTTGACCATTTTATCAGGGAGGGATCAGCACAGACATTTTCATTTAGAAAGGTATGTTGACAGCTTTCAGTTTAAATGGTATGGTTTGACTTCCCCTTTAAAAATCAGTTGCATGAAAGTTTAAATTTGTTCCTAATTAGTTGTTGCAATTACTAGCTATGATGTAAGACTTTATATACACCAAATCAGGAAACTCTAATGGTTCTCCATTGGCAGTGCATTGGCAGACTGCAGGAATTAATGACTGCCCTCTGACCTGACCCTAATGTTGACAAAAGTCTTTTGCTAGTGGTACAATTGATCCATGAGCTAGTCTGCTTTATGAAGCTGTTGGTGGATAGGCAAGTACCAGAGAAGAATAAAGTTATACAAAGAGCAGAACTGAAACTGACTGAAGCTGACACTGAAAAGTGTCTGCTGTAGCCACTGCCTGTGCTTTTCATGCTGTGTTTTGTTGATCTTTGATGTTTTATCATCCTTCTTCCCTTCCTTGTGAATTCCAGAATGGGAGAAGTGAAGCTCTCTTCCCTCTCCTTGCCCACTTGTCAACCAATCAGCATTCGACCTACACACAGCTGAGCTACGTCTTGTTGGGTTTCTAAAGGACTGCATAGGATGTTGTGTAGGTTGAAAACCCCTCTCTGTAGGCTCTCCAGAGGTCACACAAATGGTCAGAACAGTGGTACAAAAAAACAAGCATAACACCATCTCACCGTCTCATTTGCTGTGATATCGATGCAACAACTTGATGATGAGCTGACCAAACTAACTTAAGACCTGTAGTTCTACACTGAAGACAACAATACAAGAACTCTCATGCATTGGTTCTCAATCATTTTTCTGGCATATCCATTTTCCATTCCAATAATTAACAATATGAAATTATACTAGTTAAATCTTAGAATAATCAAACTCGTCACAATAGCATTACCAAACTTTTAAAAAAAATATTTTTCTACAAAAATTATTACTTTGTTACTTTCACTCCATATTTATTCCCTGGTCATCCAAAAAAATTAAATAAATAAATAAATAAATAACAGCATTTACACCGAGTACTCTTACTTGTCATTTGGAAAGGATTTCAGACACAGCATCAGAGCAGGAATGCGTGCACTCTTCTGGACACTGATGTTGTTCCTGGAATCAGCTGGACCCATTCTTAGAGTTTTGGGGTTACAGCTCCTAAGGCTCCTATTACCACTTTGGAATTTGCCTTCCATATCCCCTTCCATTGTCCTTTCAGCCCTTGGTACTTCTCTATTTTCTTGTGCGTCTTCTGGGATTGCTACACTTATCACAGTCTTCTGCTCCCTGTCAACCACGACTATCCAGCAGCTGCTCGTCTGTCTGGAACTTGAAGTCCCATAGGACCTTAGCCCTGTCATTCTCAACCACCTTTGGTGGTCTTTCCCATTGGGAACTGGGGGACTTCTAGTCCATATGCGGCACAGATGTTCCTGTACACTATCCCAGCCACTTGGTCGTTCCTCTCAGTGTATGCTGTCCCAGTTTGCATCTTACGTCCTGCTACTATGTGCTGGATTGTCTCTGGGGTAACTTTGCACAGCCTTTAACTTGGGTCCTGTTGACTGTGGACCCTGCCTCTCTGGTGCTTAGGACATATCTAGAACAATTGGTCAAGGTTTGAATCTGGGTGAAAGCATGCATTATAGAGGGTGATACTGTTTGGTATGAAAGATTTCCTGTATCTGTCCTTGTGGCAGTGGAGCTGTATCAGTCTCTTAGAGAAAGTGTGCCTCTGCCTGTCGAGTAAGTTGTGCAGAGGGTGGTCAGGATAATCCATGGTGGATAAAAGTTTGTTTGGTGACCTTCTCTCCAACACAGCTTCAAAGGTGTCCAGTTTGCAGCCAATCACAGAGCCAGCCTTCCTGATCAGCTTATTCAGTCTGCTGGTGTCACCAGCTCCAGTACTGCTCCTCTAGCAGACCACTGCAAAGTACACTCAACACAACCAACTGATGGAAAAACATTTTCCTGTACATGTTGTAGGATCTCAGAAAAAGAGCTACTCATCCCCTTCTTGTAAACAGCCTCTGTGTTGGTTTTCCAGTTCAGCCCATTGTTGATGCGGATATTCAGCTACCAGTATTCCTCCAACACACCAACATCCTGTTTCAGGTTAGACATGGGTCGTGTAGTTTTCCTCTTCCTTCTGAAGTCAATCACCATCTTTCTGGTCTTATTCATATTATTTACCAAGGGCATAAGAGGTTGACTTGACTTTGACACTCGTCAGATGTTGATCCAATCAAACATCTACAGAATGTGCCAGAACAAGCCAGAACCATAAAAGGTAAACCCAACAATCAATACGACCCAGTGGACCCAATGCCAGACACACCAAAACCCAGGTCCTGTGTTCATACCCTGTTGAGTCAGCACTGTGTTTATAGTACAATGATGAAGCCACTGATTAAAGTGTTATGTATAAAAGATATTACTCTTTTGGTCCCTAGTTAATTTTCTTATCTCCAGAGAGAATAGAAACTTACTTGCTGAGTTTGACTTTGGGTGTAATCTGTTTCATTCCTTTTTAAATGTTGTGTCAACTGCTCTTTCTGTTTGTCATGATAAACACTTTTTAAGGTGTGTTCCCTCAATAACAACCCATTTAAAAGGAGTAAGGTCAATGGTGCAGACACGTCAACCCCTTCCCTGCTGATAATAGTGAATCCTGATGGCACCTTTCAGTGAAACGCTCATCTCGACAAATTGATTTCCATGTGTGAAAGAGAGACTTGTCCCCTGAGACAACGGCTCCTAATACATTCTTCACACATATATACTGCTAATTCAGAGGAATGGACAGAAAATGAATGTGAAATAGAAAAGAGGCTGCATGGCTTAAGAATAGTCAGAGTGGGGGGGCGCGTTCAGCTGGCGATTAGAACCACAGTTTATACAGAGGAGAGTGCACACAGTCCCTATTGCCAACTGTGAAACAAATGGCATCTAAATTGAATAATTCAGTCTGGGGGAGAAAGATGTGGGATTTGCACACAAAGTCTGACTGACAGATAGAGTGAGAGGAGAGGCAGCCAACCTTTAACAGAGCTGGAGAGAAAAGACAGTAAATGGCAAGTTAGATTAATAGATTGGCAAGGTCTCACAGAAGATGGGATAATAATTCACCAAGCAAAAGAAAGGCAGCTTTTCTGAGGTTAGAGTTGAGTGGGGACGAATGATGTAGATGGAAATATGAATATTGAATAATGCAGTCAAGATCCTTCCTTGAAACAAAAAAGGGATTAAGAGTGGTAGGAAGAGTCAAAGGTTAGAAGCAGTTGAGAAAGAGAAATGAATCAGGTGGGTGTTAAAGGAAAATCTCTGAAGAAACTGAAGTGAAGAAACTAGAACAGCTGAAGAAAGAAGAGTGCAGTGCTAGACAGAGGTCAAGGTGTTATTATAATCTGCATCGAGCAATGACTGTGTAGTTTAAGCATTCACCTCTGTCAGTGCACCTTTTAACCATCATCTGACATGCAGACACACGGTAGCAAACGGACATGTAAATGAACACCTGGATTCCTGAGAGCTTCTTTGGATCCAGTTTCTTACAGAGTGATTTTAGCCGAACAAATATAAATCACCCTGAAAGTCAATTACGTTGTGGTGAAATGGGAAATGGACTATTTAATTTTTACAAAGCATCCTCTAAGTCCAGCTAATTGCATACCGCTTATATCAGCTAGTTTTTCTTCCCATGTGAAGTGGATGTTTCTATCTTGCTCCAGCTTTCTGCTCTAAGGACTCCAGTTTGAGATTTCGCTCTGATCTTGTTCATACTTTGTGCTTTGACTTAAGATGCCCTGCTGGGAGACTTAACCTGCTTTCAACACAGACTTTTAACCTGCTCTCTCATTTATGCCTAAATATTTTGATAGTTTATTCAGCTTATTTTTAAGTAAGAGCAAATCTTTGTGTCTGTGAAGCAGCCCCTCATCGCAATAGCACAGTGAAATGTTCAGCTTTAAAGTATCTATAATCAACAGCCTTTTTTACCTATATATTGTTATAGAACAATAGCTAATGCTACAGTCATACATACAGTGGATGGATCACCAAAATAACTGTGAACGTTTGGAATGAACTTGTGATCTCGTTGCCTTTGAAATGGTTGAAAATGGTTCAGTGATGGGGACCATGTCTGCTACTACTTCCAGTCAGTTGCCATCTTCAAAGTGATTTTGGTGCATCAAGATGATGATAAAACAGCAATAAGATGGACAGTCTTCTATCAGGTCATGATCAAATGGTTTCATATTGGCATTTACATACAATCTGCTTGCGATAATATGGTAATAACCAAAGTATGTTGCTGTCTATGTAAATTTCTTAATCTATAGACTCTGTGTGGAAGACCTACACAATGAACTTCACAATAGCTTTTGAGACTCATTTTTTAAGTTACATTTTTTTTCATCATGAAGTGACCACGTATGGAAGAGAGGGTAGAGTGCTATATTTTCAGATAACACTCTCCAAGGAATATTTATTTTTTGATAACTTTTTAATTCTACTCCCTACATTTTGACATAAATATCTATAATTTCTACTCTGTAGATTTTCAAAACAGGCTCCTTACTTTAGGTTCAACTGTATCATTTATAGCGTTTATACTCAGGGATTAAATTGGGCCAGAACAAGTGCAGGTGCTGTAAATTGTGGCCTCTGTACTTTAGCATTTAGCTAGCGATACAGAAGAGGAGCAAGCATAAAGGAAGAAAGTTTTTTTTTTAACTGTCAGGTAATTTCAAATGCAACATTTCTATCAGCTCAACAAACATCAGCAAACACACAACCTGTTTGTGTGCAATCATTATTCTTATTTCATTAATATAAGAATAATTCCATTATTATAAGAGTAATGAAATACTTTTTAATCATAGTGGATATGTATGTGAAAAGTCCTGCAAAACAAACTAAGTATACTAACTTTGTGTTAATCAAATGTTGCATGGGTAGGATAAACAGGTTAGTTTACAGTACTGTTGTAAATTTACAGTAAAGCACTGGGTTAGAATGGTGCACAGTGGCTGTGGTGCTCATGCTCAGTGTTAGGTTACATCAAGTATGGTACAGCAGATTAATTTGTGTTTAAGCTGAAGATACTTAGATTAATTCACTGTATCACTTTAACCCCTCACTGCATTTATTTTCCTTCTAAGGTGTGGAAGCAAACTCCCCCTCTACAATGTAGACAGCAGAAAGGTTATTTTTTAAAATTCTTTTTTACAGCTTGGCTCCTACATAACAGATTCAAGCGCATTCATTAAAAGTAGAATTTAGATTTGAATAACATTTATATTCTTATGGATTAATATAATTTTATTGTCATATTAATATCGCACAGTTTCAGCTACCTTTGCATAAAAATCAATGGAATGGTATAATGGTCCTTCAAGGAGCTACTTTTTACTTTCTTACTTTGAGTACATTTCAGAGCCTGTACTTTTCATTTTTACCCAAGTAAAGAAAGAAAGAAATTGATTCAGTACTTTAACTTTTACTGTATTTTATACTGAGTATTTTTTTAACACAGTTATCTGTACTTCTACTTAAGTAAAAAATGTCGGTAATTGTGCCACCTCTGGTAGCTTGCATATGTTGGCATACACCTGTCGCTCAATAGCGTCACACCTCGAAATACATAATGTTGATCAAATGTAAAAGTCTGAGTTAGTATATAAAATTTTATGCCCTGTACAGTTTTCACTTTGGAGAAATACAAGCTATAAAGACTAAAACCTTTTTTGGCACTCCATGTTGGCTTCTTTTTCAGCCACAGAGGTTGTAGCTTTCAAAAAAGTTAGCCATATCAACTTTAAAATATGCACATCAATGTTGTGTTGACATTCAGCTTAAGAACATTATGTAAGTCACAAAAGACAATAGTGACAGTAGCATAAATACTCTACTATAATTTACCAAAGTCATCTGACTCTGTGATGATAGTTACATGGCAATATTTATCTTAAATATTTAAGAATGTCTTATTAAGTGACAGATTTTTTTTATATTGTAAAGTTGTTACAGTGAGAAATTGTCGTATAAGCAATGTAAATGCTAACAATTAGAACATAAACATAGTATTTAATGATGATTGTTATCATTATCACTGTATAGCAGCTCCTATAGTATCAGAGAAATGCAGTCATCAGAGCTCACATTCCAGTTGCATCAAGGACAATTTGTATGGAGTTAAGTAATTGATCCAAGAATCTGATGAGACAGTTTCAGCATGGTGATTGCTTCCAGGAGACAGCAGTGCCCCAGTGTTGTTGAGAGGTTGTCTTTAATGTGATTAGCTGTCTGTTTCAAATTAAACACAAGCCAATAATGAAACTAGGGACAAAGTATCCCATTGTCCTCAACATCACTACAGATATCCTCAGTTCTCTGTTTCTTTCTATGCTTTGACAGCTTTTGTTTCGCCTTTCATTTTCAGCCGTCATCCTTTTAAGACAGACAGTAGAGAAAAATGTGTGTGTGCTTGCGTGTGTGTTTTTGGGGTGCAGGGTGGGTGAAAGGAGGGAGCACTCAAATCCCAGTGGCTCTGGGGAGCTGTCAGAACTGATAGTGCTCTATCACTTGCAAACGGAGGTGCAAAATTGGGCAGAGCTGAGCACTGCGCAAAGCAGAGGATGATGGTCCCTCTGTCCACTGGAGCCTGACTGACTGAGATGGAGAGACGTGGAAAGTGTTCTGCCAGCTACCTCACAACTTGAATTGAACAAGCCAGAGAAATTCTAAAATCGACACAAAAAATTCAGAATATGGTAACTGGCAAACGGGATTACAAAGTCATGTGAATCTATTAATGCAAATAACTGAGCGCAGCCAAGGCTAATATTAACAGACAGACAACTTTGCTACTTTACAAGACCTAACAATGAAGCCACGATATGATTAATTTCTTGCAGAGCTAGGTGAAAAGTTCAATGTCAGTCCCATATTTGTACGCTAATCCTTCAGCTTCAGCTGGGAGATGGCTAATTTTGCTTAAAAGAAAAACATTCTTCACAACACACAACTCCGCCTCCTTGGATTGTTCTTTGTAACTGTTGTACATTTAACATGACATAATATTTAATGATCTCAATATGTGCTGTCACAATAAGACAGACAGAATGGCTATTTTCAGTATCTGTTTACAGCTGACTTCTCACTCCAGCTTCATGAGCAGAAAAACAGTGTTGGCAAGAAGCTAGCACCAGTAGACACATTACACAACATGTTTAAATATGACTTTAAAATGTTAAGTCAAAAACAATTTGGTCCTCTTTGCAGTGTGTGGGCTACAAGCATCTTGACAGTATTCGACAACCCCAATTCCAAAAAAAGTTGGGGTGCTGTGTTAAATGTAAATAAAAAGAGATACAAATACAGTGATTTGCATAACTCATAAACCCAGATTTTATTTACTGTAGAACACGGAAAGCATATCAGATGTTTAAACCTGAGACATTTTATTATTTCATGAAAAATATTACCTCATTTTGACTTTGATTGCAGCAAGATGTCTCAAAAAAGTTTGGATGGGGGCAACAAAAAGCTGAAAAGTAGTACAAAAAGAAACAGCTGGAAGAACAACAGGACAGAGGTTCACCAATCAAATACCCACATCAACAAATTGTGGAACAATTTCAGAATAATGATCATCAACATAAAATTGTGAAAACTCTGAATATCTCATCATCTACATTGCATATTATCATCAAAAGATTGAGAGAATCTTGATAAATCTCTGTGTGCAGCACTGGATGCCCATAATCTTCAGCCTTCATGCAGGACTGCATTAAAAACTGGCATGATTCTGTCATGGAAATCACTGAATGGGCTCAAGAACACTTGCTGTGCCATCCACAAATGCAGGTAAAAGATCTATCATACAGTGAAGAAGCCATATGTGAAAATAGTCCAGAAACCCTGGCATCTTCTCTGGGTCAAAGCTCATTAAAAATGGAATCGGGAAACTATTCTCTGGTCAGACAAAGTTAAAATTCTTTTTGAAAAACATGGACGCTGCGTCCTCTGGACTAAATAGGAGAGGGACCATCCAGCTTGTTATCACCACTGGGTTCAAAAGCCTGCATCTCTGATGGTATGGGGTTATTGCCAATGGAGTTGGCAGCTCGCACATCTGGACAGGCACCATCAACACTGTAAGACGTATACAGGTTTTAGAGCAACATTTGCTCCCACCCTGATGTCATCTTTTTCCGGCATATTTCAGTAGGACAATGCTAAACGGCATACTGCATCAGTGACTACAGCAGGATTTGATGGTAGAAGAATCTGGCTGCTGAACTGGCCTATCTGCAGTTCAAACCTTTCACCAACTCAAAACAAGACAACAAAGAAAACCCAGGACTGTTGAGCAGCTAGAATCCTGTTTTAGACAAGAATGGGACAACATTCCACCCAAACATCCCAAAATTGGTCTCCTCAGTTCCCAGATGTTTACAGGCTATTGGTAAAAGAAGATGAGATCCTATACAGAGCTCTGTCCCAGCTTTTTTGAAACATGTTGCTACCATCAAATTCAAAACGAACTAACATTTTTCTTTAAATGGTACATTTTCTCAATTTAAACATTTGATTTATTTTCTATGTTAAGAATAAAATATTGGGTTATGATTCTTGCAAATTACTGCATTCTGATTTTACATTTAACACAGCATTCCTGCTGTTTTGGAATTGTGGTCGTACTTGTTGTGTTCATAAAATGAAGTACTCTTTGAAAATGATGACTGTGGAAAGCAACTGCTGAGCCTGCATGTCAAGAGATTCATCTGAAGGTTGATGAAGAACATAACTGAAAATGTCCCAAAATGCAAAATCTGTGTTTGCAACAGCTGTTAACAGAGCAGTTATGTTTTTGGTATGTCAGTCAATCTGACTGTTCTGAATGGAATATCTCAGGAACACCTGGAGGGAATTTCATTACATCTGTTAAAGTGGTCAACCTGGACTAAAGAATGAACTTATTAGGGTGTAGTGGGCAAGGGTCAAGGGTCAAGGGTCACTGTGACCTTACAAAACACATTTTGGCCATAGGCCAAGGATCCATAGGCTAATTATGATGGCACTTCACACAAATGTCTAATAGCATAAATTGATAGGTTAGTGATGAGGTCAAAGGCCATGCCTTGACAGACATGGGGAATTGCAACTCAACTGACTGGCAGAAGCATATAATTCAAATTCTTTTTTGAGATCCTCCTACAGCTTTCACTGCTTTTCACGATTGGGAGCACCTCCTGCAGTTGTATTAAATTAAATTTGTATCACAAATTATACATACAGTACCACACGCAAAAGTAAAATTCAGCATATGTACACACACTCATACACTTTTGAATCCACCTCAGTGAACACACTGCGTACTTGAAATGCCTATTAGAATAAGTCAGTACTATGACACACCGAAGCTCTTTTCATTCAAATCTAACCAAATTAATTTTAATACAGGATTAACTATTTAGAGCAGACACCATCAGAAAGTGTGAATAGAAAGGTTGTTTTTGAATGTACACACAGATGAAATTGACTAAATGTACTGGGCCAACTGAAAATTATACTTACAGATATAATGCTCGACTATGGAAACCCATGCCATGAAGCTCCTTTTAATGCCAGAGCTCTGCAGTTATTGAGTCAGCAGTGTGCTTGGGGACTTTTGCACACTATGCACTCAGTGACCTCGCTCTGTAACCGCTGTGGTTCCTAAATGTTTTCACCTTGCAATAATAACACTTACAGCTGATGGTGGAATATGGTTGCAATGGTGGCATCTTATTATAGTACCACACTCAAATTCAGGGAGCTCTTTAGAGCAAAGCATTCTTTCACAAATGTTTATAAAGCCAGAGTGCATGGCTCTGTGCTTGATTTTATACACCTGTGGCACTGGGACTGAAAACACCTGAATTCAAAGACTAAGAGGTATTCTTGTCCATACAGTGTATCTGTATTGATGTTTCTGTATTATATGTCATGTATGTACCATACTATGATTTACTTATGAAAGTGGCTTCATGGATGCAGTGTTTGTATAAGAATTAGCTGTGAATCAATCAATAAATACTGTGTTAAAGATAAAAACGCAAAAGTTGCCACCTTCATGAGCAAATTATAGCATTACATAGAAGTCTTGTAAGATTAATATGTAAAATGTAAACCAGTGCTATTGGAGAAAATTGTAATTTAGATCTTTTTTATATTTTTCTGATGATTTTTTTTTCAAACATATTAACAATGAATCCTTATGTTTCTTATTGCTGTTCTTTCTCTAAAGTAGACTACATTCAGTGGCCCCTTGGCTGCTGCATACATTGGTGCTGCTGTGACATTGCATTGTATGAGGGGAGAGGTGATACAGCATGTGCAGCTGTCAAACAACAGGAAGAATAGCTGTGTTCTTGGCAGACCTGCCTTAACCAGATGCTGTGGGGAGGAAAACACTGTAAATGTGTGATCTCAAGAGCGCCTCTTAATAGACAAGAGTGTGAGGTAAGTTGCTAATATTTTGTACTTCCAATTTTGTAAGATTCTGATATTTCTATATGATCCTGAAAAGCTTTAAGAAGATGTAAAATATTTATATTCACCACATTTATATTAATGAATAAAAGAATATGGTTAAATTTGTCGTTTTTTTTTGATATCCTGCTAGGAAATGCAGCTACTATAAAGATGCTGACAGACCCCATGGAGGTGGTAAAAATTGTTTTATTTTCTTACTGCAGTGACAGCTACAAGGAACAACTTCTGCTTCAAAGCCTTCCAATTACTGGAATCTGGTTTCCTACCTTAGGTGTAGCAATTTCAAACAGTTTGGGCGTCTGCCTCCCCATGTCTTTTGTTTTTATGAGGAGGACGAGATGCCATGAGATTTTACAGGGTGTGACAGGGGGTCACGCTGTGTATGATCTTCCCACACTCAAGAGCTTTTATGAGTCCCTTTAATGAAGATGTGCAAGGATCTGGCTATGTGAAACAAACATCATATTTCATCTCTGATCATCTGTGAGTATCTGTTTCATACTCAACATTGTTATTTCTCATTTACAGCACAGTTTCTGCTTTTCACACCCGTATGTGGTAACAGTAATTGGATTTTACTTTTGTTTTTGTT
The DNA here is from genome assembly GCA_015107715.1 of Tylochromis polylepis. Lineage (NCBI taxonomy): Eukaryota > Metazoa > Chordata > Actinopteri > Cichliformes > Cichlidae > Tylochromis > Tylochromis polylepis. Next base: position 47,435 of record VVHJ01064284.1, read on the forward strand.
TTTTTAGAAAAATCAACCTTGGTCCCATGAATAATAACAGTCATCACGCACAGCACAGTTGCATCAAACAAATGGCATACATTAGATAACCTTAACTCAGCCTCCCTGCAAACGGCTTCCTGTGTGTGTGCGGAGGCACTGACAGGGTTTCTCGTGAAGATATCTCTGGTTGGTCACACACAGGAAACCAAGATGCTTTCCAGGGTTGAACCAAAACACCGCTGAAAAAAAGAACAGCCTTCTAAGACAAACAAGTGTCATCTTGGCTTAAACTGCACCTTGCAAGAAGGGAAAAAAATAGAATAGAGTCACTCTCAACCAAAGCTGCTCAGGAACCACTTGAAGCCACGCTATGATTACACGTCTCCTTTTAAAACACAAATAGGTGCCGGGGTTCTGGTCGAACAGCTACATTGTTACTACACCCTGAACACTGACGCACAGACCTCGGGAAAGTAAAACAAAATATTTAAAAAATGCTGCCACCTTCATAAGGGCAAAGAAAAGAAACTATGTCTGCTTTTTCTAAAATACCCCTAAACATACAATTGACATCAAACAACAGAAAATAATAGTTCTCTTTTAGCGTCGGCATAAACAGGAGATTGCCAGCAGTCACAGCAGAGGAAAAGGCATGTTGTAAAGATACCAACGTTGAGCAATAACGCTTCTCTGGCTATGTAGCTGCTCTGGCCTCTGATCTCTGTCCTGGCTTCCCCTCTTCTCAACAACATATGGCTGTCACTATTAAGTCTCTGAGGAGGCATCTATTTGCCAATAGTTGAGACTTAAAATATTGCAAAAGTTGCTTGTCTTGTCAAGCACTTGCAACAGCGGGATTTGATAAATGCTTACACACAGTGTTATTGTAGCAACCTTTTACTTCTCACTGACTAAACTGTTGTTGCCCTGCTACCTCTGCTACTTATAATACTCAGAAATATTAGAGTCTGATGTGTTATTTTAATCTTAGATGTTTTTATTATCAAAGGGATAGAGCAGAGTGGATTTAAACAAGTGTCATGGCGGTGGTTTTAACTTGAGGTCCTTCAGGTCACTCAGTATTCTGCTTTCAAGTTGATCTCTCCTCGCTCCTGTCAGACATTTTAACACAACGCTATGGAGACCGGGGCCCACATGGTAGTGGTGTCATCCTTGCAACATTATCCCCTCTTATCAAGGCTTTCTTCTTCCACCTTCTTTCTGTTTGATACTTCATGCCCTTGCTCCCACTCTAGTCTACTCTTCCTCCCCAGCCACCGCTTGCTGCGCCTGATCTCATCCTCCACCTCTGTGTCCTCCAACCACTTGACACCTTTTCAAATTCATCCCCATCAGTTGGCAGACAGCGTGCATTTCAACCGCAGGGCACAATGCAGCGATCCTCGTGAATCAATGGCAGATAAATCAATGCTATCTCTTTTTTCCATGCCTCTGCCACCATCGATTTTTTTTTCCTGTTACTTTGCTGTTTGCGGAGTCTTGAACTTTGCTCAATTAAACTGAGTTGACTTTCAGGAACAAATTGTAACAGCATAAGGCTTTCAGCTCTGAAACAGACACTAATGTTAGCTCTGGATGGGGAGTATAAGAGCTTTATTTATGAGATGCCCCATTCAAAGAGATGCTGCAGTGATTTCTACTGAAGCAGAACCTGGATTTACTGGTATTGTGAACCCTCTTTCAGATGTGGCGTGCAAAAGGCTTGCCTTGACTCTAGGTCTTTCATTTTGAACCAGAGCTAATACCTAAAACAGAGACAAAGCAAATATCCTTTGATCATATTTACTAAGAAAGAAGGAGGCCCAATTAGCATGTGAATAACCCTTGCCTTGGTGTTTTAGATAAACGCTCATAGATTTCTTGGCAGGGGAAATATCTCATATGATTTCATGTCCAATCTCCAGGCTCTAGATCCTGTCACTGGGAGGGAATTATTTCTGGGAAATGCACAGACTCAGACATATCATTTTGAAAACTACATTTAATATAGCCCACAGAAAATTATCCACTGTGATATTTCACTAGTCTCCCCCATAAATAATTCATTGTTTTTATGTGCCCTCATGCTGCCTTGGGGATTGGAACAGCTGAGTGTTTTCACAACGTATTTGTGTCCAATCTTCTGCGTATTGGGCGTACTCTAATCAAACCACAGTAAACATGCCTTGAATGTTTGTTGAGTCATCTGCTTATCAGCTAATCAAATGGCTTATTTGCCTGCCTGCCTGCCTGCCCGACTGCCTCACTGGAGCACAGCACAGCCCTGGTTGAGTATTTTTCAATTAATTGTTCATCTGTTTGATTGACTGCGCAGCCACACAGTACGTGTAATATGAATGAACTCCACAAGTTTTAAATGTATGCTTTGTAGGTCCATTGCAGCAATAAAGCAGGAGATCTGATTGAGACTGAGAAAGTCAGGCACTCCATTGTTCGGGAAAGTCTACATGTCTTTCTCTCTCACACACATGCTGCTTTATTATTTGACATGTAGGTGTAAGGTCACATAAAAGATCCTGTGTGTACATACAGTATGTACCTGTTTTCTGTGAAAGAACTAGCACAAAAGTGCAAGTCATAGAGAAAATTTCAAAGGCAGAAGCCAGGACAGCGACATGGAGCTGCCAGGGATTGGTGAGCAATCAGATAGGGCAGAATTGATGACCTGGCTCACGATGGATTTCTTGGAGCGGGCTGCCAGACCGAGGTAATACTTTCAGGCTCTTATCAGCACTGGCATAAGCTGAGTGCTGCATCACCCACTTCCCAGCGTCAGCTTATTATGAGAGTCCATGATGTGTGATTGCTTGTACTGCCTTTGTGTGTCCCAGGGTCTGTGTGCACCGGACACAGTTGGCAAGAAGAGGAAAAATACTAAGGGCTTCTGTCAGAGTAAACTGTCCACTTCCCCCACTGTTGTAATGACATTTTTTTTCTTTTTCTCTTCCCCCTTTTTTTTCTTTTGGCAAAAATAGGTGTTTTGTGAGGTTTCCTGTGACTCATAAGCTTCTGGTGTCAGTGATGGAATTCTGCAAAGTTAAGCAGACAGTCACAGACATGTCATACTTTTTTAAAGATGTTCTTGCTGAAATGTGGGTAATTTAAAACGGGAAGCAACTGGAAATATGGCAATTTTGGGAGGAAAAAAGTGTCGTCTTAATATATCATGTAGAGAACAACAAGCTCCATGCTTCCCAGGCTGTTGACATCAGAAATCATTAAAAAAGCGAACTTTGCATGTTAAAAATGAATTTTAAAAGTTGTATTTTCTATATGTAACAGCTGTTCTATTGGATTTACAAAGCAATTGAGTTAAATAGCACTTGAAACGTATACATTTATGAACAGTGTAGTATTTTTTTTAGCACACTAATCACGCTTAATTTTATTCAAACTGCATAACAATACTTAATTTCAGCTACGGGGGGCCTTCCTGCAGCTTGAGGTCATTGTTGCTCAAGGGCACTTTAGAGACGCCTTCGGGTTTGAGCTCAGGTTTTTCCAATAAAACTGTTAGACCTTTGACTGCTGGGGGGGGTGGATGAAACGTTGTAATGGATAAAAGAGCAATTTAAGATATTTATATGAATTTTGCTATGGTAAATTTATAATTAAGTCTTTTTTATTATTATTATCATTTTTCTGCGTATAAACAACGTGGTTTCAGACGCCTAGACGCCGAGCATCTCTATGGTAACAGTCCTCAATTACCAATGATTGGCTAACCCGTGGGAATGTTTCTATTCCCTCAGTACGGTGATTGGTCGGTGGGCGGTCTGTGCAGCCTGACAGTCTGCAGCGTTCCGGGTTATTGTCAGTCTCGGCAGCTCGGCAGAAGGGCAGGACCGTATCCCGGAGCTGCCAGAAGTAGCTAGCTCTTTATCCAGACGTAACCTTTTCCTATTTGGTTAATATTACCAAAGATAGCCTTTCGGGGCTTTGCCGTCAAGGTTACTCCACAGCCTCAACTGGAAATTTAAGTCTGAATCGGGAGGTAACACATCTCAGAGCGTCTGCCGACACCACGGATAAAGTGACGGACGGAGCAGAGCCTGCTCTCCGGGATTTTACATCGCATCGCATCAGTTTAGGATATTCAGGCAGCTACTTTGGCCCAGCCTTGATCTCTTTCAGGGTACCTTCACACAATATTGCCTAGATGAAAACATTTGAATGATACATTTCTCATAAGGTTGTCAATATTGAGCAGGCGGACCACGAAACCCATGCGTAACAGCGGGGGGATTTTTTGGAATACTGCGTAGCCGCTAAACCTACCCAGTGTATCGGTTAAGAGTTCTGCTATTTGGAGATATCTTCAAGCGAGAGGAAGATCAACCGGGACCCTGTACCTACTTTGATTCGGAGGGTAAACGGTGAAAACCCGAAGCACACTTGGTGCGCAATCCTTCTGAGGACGCTCTTGAAATTGCCGACCTGCGCTTTTGCCCTCGACAAAAATTGGCAGCCGAATCGAGAAAAAAAAAAAGGCAAAGCTTATTAACTTTGCATGCTAGAGGCTAGAGTGTGGAATCTAATTTGCAGGGTTACCGCTACATTTGCATACCATTGGAAGACGAGGATAAACTTAATCAACATTTGACATCGACAAAGCAGCAGCTGGATTTTGGGGTAACAGAATGAATCCGTTTTAATTTGGACCGCAGAAGTATGAAGCAGATTGCTCAGTGAATGCTACGATCTGCATGGAGTTCTAGTGTACACTACGGAACAATTTATGGTAAATATATTTTGCATGTCTGTCTCTCCCAGTCGTGTAGATTCTGAATGTTACGGGTCATTTATTTGTAACCATTGTGGTAGTTTGTGTTAGAGCTTCGCTTAATTTTGGAGGAGGATTGTCGCCGAAAGAGAGAAACGCCTGAAAATAATGAATGTTTATAAAAACGCCCCTCTTCCTTTCCCCCCAGGATGCTACCCACACGGCTGATGATGTCTCGGATTTAAACCCTTTGTTTGACCCATTGGAAGTGTTGTAAAAATCGACTTATTAGAGAGCCGCTGCCGAATGGCTCGAGGAGCTGCTTTGATGTGTAATATTGGTCTTTTCAAGTATGGGTAGCAATTAAGTATATTGTCGGGGCCAGTGCACCGCAGGCAGGCATCACACACAAGGGGATGTGTGGCACTGGAAGAGTTGCGGCTCAGAGCAAAAGGTGCGAATTTCTCATCTGTACGCCCCCGTGCGTCACCGCGCACGAGTAGGGTAACTACAGTGCCTGCTGCAATTAGAGATTTTCACCCTGGTGTGTTAATGATACACAATCTCTGTCTTTTTTTTTAATTGTTTACCTGTATAGTGTGACATGCTTTCATAGAGAGACTCATAAAATTCACGAGCATGTGTGCCTAACGCTGTAAAAGTTTTCACTTTATGCTCGGTGATATGGATGATCCTCAGTGCTGCACTGAGGTCGGGAGACAATTTGTCATTGTCCCGTGAATTCCACAGCTCACGTGCCCTCTGCGGCCCCAGCCTCTGGTGCAGTCAGAGGAAGTCTGAAAATTTGACTTGACTGTGAATTAGCTGATAAAGTTTGGATTGTTTCCCGTGAACTTTGAGCCTCGCGGGTTGCTGAGGTTGCTTTGCAATATTTAGCTCCATTGCTCGCATTGCACGTAAATGAGCCTCCACATTATGCTGACTGTGCAGTGAAAAAGCCACACACTGTATGTTTTATCGTTAGACTACAAGCATCCTCAAATTCTTATCTTCCAGTCATTCTCTCTCCAGCAGCCTTGCAGATAGGCAGCTCGCAGAATGTAATATGGGCCCCTGCAGCAGGGCAGGCGCCCCCACAGTCAGGGCACCTGACATAGAGCCTTCCTGGCTGTATTGAATAAAACATCCAGTGATGTATGAGGCAGGAGCTGCACCCGAGGGGGCAGAACTGCCTCATTTACTTCCTCCACTCTGCGTCTATGACCTGCTGAGCAAATTGTGCTCATATTAGCTCTGCGGCTGCTCCTCACCTAAACAAATAGTCTCCCCAGCATAATGCTTGCCTTAACTCAACATGATGGTTGGACAAGGCAGGGGAGAGTGGAATGGCAGGGAAGCTTTAATATTTAGGTCACTGAATTACCTTTTTGAGATTGTAGTTGTTGTTCTGACTGCTTTTTTTGGCTTGCTTTTCGATTTTTCTTTTTTTGTAACACTGGAGCTTCAAGGGTCCCGCTGCCAGCTCAAGACTTTATCCACATTTCATTCCTCTCGCTTTCACCATATTTGCTTTTGCTCTGCTGTCTCTGCGTTGGTAGCTGACAAAAAGATATCGGTGCTTTTGTGGGTTGAAAGTTAATTTCACGTTTTCCACATTATTTTTTACTTGATCATAAAATGAAACGGGCGTAAGTCGCCAACTTGAGTAAAATGTAATCTCTTGTACTTAATTGAGCTGCCAACGGCTGGAAGGTGGTGAACATATTTGAGCAACGCGTTGAACAAAAACACACCAAAATAACCCTGAAATTTTATAAGTTTGGAACTCAAATAGCGTATCAGCTTGATTGATTGATTGCATTTGGGCTCCTTGCTGTATTCTTTGCTTATTAAAGTGCCTGCCTGGAGTGAATAAGTGAGCTCCACTCATGAATATCGTTAAAGTCGCTGAAGTTTAATTTCCTGTGCTGTGTATTAATCTTTTTTAATCCCTGCATGGTTTGATTGTCTCAACACCTACCCAGAGGCACCAAAACTCATTTTGACACTTAAGATGACTAAAATAGTAGATACGTGTGTGTGTGTGTGTGTCTGTGTGTCTGTGTGTGTATGTGTGTGTTTGAATGAAAGATTGGGGGTGGCTGGGTGAGACTGTGGCTGATGTGGTTGAAAAACTATCCTTCTCAGGGCTCAGTTTTCGTTGTGTTTAGTGCATCATAGTTACATTGTGTGATACTGGAAATGATCTGTCAAATATACACAGCTTAGAAAGTGGTTATTACAAATGCATAAAACAGAAACCAGGACTTCATTCAGCCCAATCAAGCAGACTGATGTGATTCTGGTTGTCTGCCTAGCTGCCTAAAGTTGAAATATAATGAAAGTAAACTCTGGGTACGCCCACACTATCTCCCTCACATGCTCTGGACAGTGGCTGAATCATCAAGTCGTCATCCTTCACAGGATACCAGCCACTGGGAGGACATACAACCATCATTCCTCCTTGTATTAAATTAGTTATATACACTGAGGGCAATAAAACTGAGCAGTTTGCAGCACTGTTGCTTTTTGTTATCTAATACTGAATAAAAGAATTCAGTCCAAAAACCTTTATCTTTCAGACATGGATAATGTCAGATAACATTACTGACAGCTACTGTACTGGAAGCAACATTTGTCTTTAAGAACACAAAATGTCAAGCTGTTGAATCAACTTGTGATCGAGGTTGTTTTCAGGTAAATTAGTGAATCAAATCAGTACTCAGTCTATCTCCTTGAGAAAATAAACATAATGAAGAATCAATACATACATCTGCATGCAGACTAGAGCAGCCAGGGATCGAGCCACCAACCTTCCAACTAGTAGATGACCTTCTCTACCACCTGAGCTGCAACAAATTGGTGTTCTCCCCACAATGGAGGCAGGTTAGGAACATGGCTACCTGGAAGCCATCACATTTCTGTTGTAGGCCATTGACAAAATTCTGAAAATCAGTCCATAAAAATGTTTGCCACTGCCAAGTATTCCCGTGCTGAGAGGCAGCTGAAGCTGTCTACGGCACCTTTGCTCTAGCCCTGTACGAGAAGGCTGACATCACTGCACGGGTGGAAAAGGCCTTGTTGCTGTGAGGCAAACATGTTATCTACTGGACTACTGTGCTGTTTCAAGGACAGGCATTGGTTCCTTGATCCTGCACTTTTTTTAACCAGTGAGTTATGGTTGAGTTTAGGCAGTTAAAGCAATTGTAAAGAAGAATCAGTAAGCAAATAAAGTGGAAAATAAGGTCCAAATGATGCAGTCAAACCGCAGTCTACTGAGTCTTATGCCACTGCCACCCTTCTAGCTTTCTCATGTGGGTTTTGAAGTTCTCTAAAATGGGAATGTTCTCTCTTGGTGGTTAATTTTGCACTCAGGGTGCATGCACAAACAACACCTTGTGCATAACATGACAAAATAGTCTTATATTACAATCTGAGATGAGAAAACACTGGAACTTTAACCCTTATGTTAAGAGATGTCTTTGTGGTAAGAACAAGTTTAAGAGTCAGAGTTTTATTTAACACAGTTGAAAATAACAGTGAATTCATTTATGCCATATGACGGGTCCCTTTAAGTGTCACTGTCCATCACCAGACCCAGACCCAGATATTTTTCCTCTTGAATAGGTGAAGACTGAACCAGAGCTAACAGCAAAAGAGCTACCAGCAAAATTGTAGCATTAACGGTCAGTTAATGTTACAATTTTACACACCATTTAGTGTCCTCCTTTAATTTTTGACAGGAATCAATGAACAATGATTGGGCAGATGTTTGAGTGCAGATGGCAGTTGTTTTTAATCTCCTCCATTGGCTCAGTCATTAATTGCTTTGAACAGGCTCAGTGGTGAGCAGCAGTTTACTGCTTATTTATACATGCTATCAAAAGCAACCTTGCACGTCATAAAGCTTTGTTTTGTCACTCTTGCTGCTTGTTGGCATTAATTACCTCCGTAAGTAGTTACACCTTGCTGGATAGCAGACAGAGCAGATCATGGCAAGACAAATACCAGAATATGTGATCAACTCAAAGACAACTGCTATGTATGACAGTACATGGAGGCACAAAGTGATGCTGTAGCATAATTGTCATTCTTAAATGAGGTGAAGCTGAGAAGGAAATGAGGCTCTATTTGGTTGCCATGGTGATTAGTTATCCATAGGTGCTACAGACGACACTGTGTTCAGAGTGCCTGTCCAAGAAAGTAACAATCATTATGTTTTTACTCTGTAGTTTTAATTTAGTTTTGTATATAAAGCTGAACATAGACCATCTAAATGATTGTTTATTAAAACATTTGTCCTCAGTTTTAAGCTAAAAAAAAATCCTCATCCTATTAAACAATAGCAATGCTGTCATCTGGATTTTTTTTTTAATTCTTGTTGTCAAAATCTGTTTTCTCAGCTTGTCATGAGAGCTAAGACTGTGTTCAGCTAATGGGTGAGGCAATAGCTTTCTGCAGGTATTGCTACTAGATATAGACCAGGTATTGTCTGTCTCGAGTGGAGAAGTTCAAAATGATTGGTCAGATTTAAATATATGTGGCAAACAGCAGTGTTTGTGCTGTGCATTCAGACAGCCTTTTTTTTTCATATCAGCCTTGTGGGCATGCCATGTAACAATCTGGTGCCTTTCTGTCAAGTTTGGATGTTCTTCCCATTTCTACATGGGTTCTCTCCAAATACTCTGGCTTCCTACCACAGTACTAACAAATAGAGTTAGTGGGGTTAACTTAATTGGTGACATTAAATAGCACTTAGTGGCTGTCTTTCTCTGTTAGCCCAGTGACAGACTGGTGACCTGTACATGGTCTACCCCACCTCTTGCTCTAGCAGATGGGATAGGTTCCAGTCTCCTGCAACCTTGAATTGGATAAGCGGACAAAAATGGATGGATGTGTTTAAATACCTATAGCAGTATGTTTGTCTAGGCGCTTATTATCAACATTTTAGTAATGACTAATGTGGCACATGGTAACAATTTAAACTGGTCCTTAGTACCCATTCCTCTATAATGATAGCATGAAAAAATAAATGAATAAAGATATTGTACACAAGAGTCACAGTTTTAATCAATGAGTCTTGATATACAAAGCAATGTCTTCTCCTTTTGTTTTGACCCAGAGCTGAATTCTTGCCTAGAGAATAACTTTAGGCTCATTCAGTCATTTCTTCCTGATTGAGCCACGATCTTTTAAATATGAGAATAAGGCAGGGGACCAGAGTGACACTTTAAAATCTGACCTTAGAAATACAATGGGTTAACCAACAGCCATGGTGGTCCTGACTCTAAAATTGTATATTAAGTACTTTAGCTGTCATATCACAAATGAATCCTGTATCTATTTCAAGTTAAAAGACCATGACCATTTCAGTGGGCATAAACTGTTGATTTTTTAAAATTTAGTTTTTAACAAGACATTTCCTGCAAAAACATCTCCCAGAAAATGTTTTGGAAAACTCATATTTTGTATGTAATCTTATATAATTTTGCCTTCATGTACTATTTATATAGAACAGGACAGTAGAACAGTGTTCAAAGGTTGAACTGATTAAATTGGTACTGGTGTTATTCAAGGGCTTCCTGTGTTTGGAAAATTATAGAGCCTTTTCAAAGTATACATTCATAAATCATAAAACATTGACTGCACAATACGCAAGCATGATTTTAATAGGGTGTTTTTATAGTGGTGCTCTGCCAGTGTCAAACCTTTCACTTGTTCTTATACTTGTTCTGTATTAGTGTAACATTAGGATGGAGTATCCATCTGTGATGTTCAGATGTGGTCGTATTAAGAGCCAATGTGTTTTTTTACGTAAAGAGATGGGGATGGTGAGTTGCTCTAGGTGTAATTTTTGAAAAATTATCTATTTATTATATATATGACACCATGCACAATTGATATACTTGAGGACACTCCCCTTGGTCTTACTTTTATAGTTCTGCCATTGCTTTTGTTTCCATCTGTCTCACTAACTTATCACTTTGGTTGCCAAGCTGTATCCATCCGTACTCGCACAATATAGACACGGATGTCTGCTAATTAATGCTAAGTAACAGACTAATAAAGTGTTAGAATTTACCTAACCAAACTGGGGTCCAGACTTTGAAGTCTGTTCCACACAACAAGCCATTTTATCCATCCATGTTAACTGCTTGTCCAACTTAGTCTTCAGGGAGGGTTGGAGCCTATCCCAGCGGACATATGATGAAAGTCAGCATACACCCTGGACAGGTTGCAAGGGCAAAGGCAATTTAGAATAACCTATTAACTCAAAAAGCTATGCAAAAGTCTTGAGCCAACAAATATTTTTTATATTTTGCATCCAAGAAGCCAGATTTTCTTGTAATTTTTTTTAAAGAAGTCTTGAGCAATGGGTCTCCAGGCTTTCTGAAGATATATCAAAGTTTCATTGGATATTGACTGCTGTTTCACTCATTTT
>VVHJ01064285.1:0-11992 GCA_015107715.1 Tylochromis polylepis
GGTAATATTGTGTATCTGGAATGAATTTTAAATCTTTAAGTCCATCTCATGAAAAATGGGAGCAGAAACAAAGGTGTTGCGTTTATATTTTTGTTGAGTATAAGTCGAGGGTTTGTGATGTCATTAGTGTGCGCCATTGCCCTCTCTGATTTATTGGAGCAACTTGCTTGCACGCTAGTACATGGTGAGAGACGGACCTTATTTGTTTTTACCTCTCCTGAAACCTTTGCAATGTTACGGGTTGTATGAACACTGTGTGTCATGTTTGATAAGCAGCAGCCATTCAACCGGGCCTTGTATGGTTGATGAAGAGAAGGTGCATTAAAGGATACGCTGTGGAAATCCCAGTACCAGTGTGATCGTGTATTCTTCCTACTATCCTGCTAAGGTTTCTACCGCCTCCTCTCAACCACTGAACACAACCCAACGTTACAACTGCAATGCCAAGTGGTGTTAAGAAGTTGTAGTCTTCAATCAATTATCATCCAAATAGACCCATAGATGCTAAAACGCATTGCAGTATTACAAACAAAACCTCTTTTAAAAAGCAGTAACAGGGTGGCAGAGTAGTGAGCCGCCAGTGGTTTGTGCCCCTTTTTGGGAACTTGATGGATGTATAGAGTCCATCAATTATTGCTTAGTTCAGTTCTGGTTTTAAGAACAGAGAACACTGCCTGCTCACATTATGGCTACTTGTCTAGTACGAGGTGGGCAAGCTGTAAACCATTCCTTGCTCTCTCCTCTATTAGACCCTGAAGGGGATCAAATCAAAAGCTGCATTCCAAAACACTTGGGAGTAACTGCTAATTTTAAGTGTTTTCTGAGGCCGTAAATTAAGTTCATAATGACCGAATTTTACTCTTTTGCAGTTCTGCTAGTTGCTAGAAAGAACACACTTCTACGGCTTAACTTTTCAGACAAGTAAAGCTCTGTCCATGTGTTAAATATTGTCTACGGTTTAGGCATCCGACAGATGTGTTTGACGTCCTGAGAATGTGAATGGATTGGAACATTTCACACATTTCTGTGAGAGCAGGTTGTTTCTGCTGGTATCTTTCTCTGTGTGCTTCGGTGTTTCACTCCAGTGTACCTGAACAGCCTCTTGGAACGTTATAGCTTGGAGAAGGAACTTCTCGGCAAGCCAGACGACAGTCTTCGTTTATTAGAAAATTTCAAAGAGTTTCAATTTCCCCCAACAGACTGTAGTATGAATTATTGCTTTGCTATATTCAGCACTGCGGTGCCACACTGCTGGTATTCACTTGTATTTTTATTTTTCATTTTACAGCTCTATCAGTTCTGCATTAGGATTTAAAGTCATTTGCTAGGAAGGACTCTTTCTGCAACAGGCAAGAAAATGAGATAGTGGAAAAGGATTTCTTTTTTGACAGTATATCCACTCATTTGCAGGTAGAGCCACACTCCCTCGTCTTCTTTCTTCATTCGTTGTCTCCCAAATTTCCCAGAATGTCTCTCTACTTTCCACTTCCCATCCACAGCCACTTAATCTATTTCTCTATCAGCAGAGCTATCTGTTCTGCTTCCCTCTAATTTTTGTCAGGAGTTTCACTTGCAGCTACTTATCAATTCAGTGCACGCACCCCTTTTGCCCCCCTATACAAATGAATGAGCAGGCCAGAAAAGAGGCAAACAAACGGACAAATAAATACAAGGGAAATGATATGACAAGATGTAATTCATCAACACACAATCAAGAATGGGGGGAAAGCAGGCAAAGTCAAACCCAAAGTCAATCTCCAAAAGCTATAAGAAAGCATAAGCTGTAGAGAAAGGGAAGAATTGGACAAAGGGACATTCCCCAGGCACATTTGCATGAATTATGGGACTAAAATTTAGAACGCGACAATTGTTACTCTCTATTAGATGCTCTGTCTCTTCTCTCATCAGCTTGGGGCTGCATAATCATGCACTTCAAGGACAGCAGACTGTCTTTAGTGAGTCTGCCCACACTGAGAGAGCATCACCTACTATGGGTCTGCTCACCCGTGGGTGTTGGCATTAATCTCGATCACCTCTTTCAGCACAAAGACCTTCCCGATGAACCCCAAGCCCACTGGTTTACCGCCCAAACCACAAATTCTTGCCAGCCCAGCTTCCCGGGGGCTCCATGCCCTTCCTTCCCAGCCCAGAGCCTCGGCACTTGGCTGGAGTATCGCATACTCATGGGTGAGGAGGCCAATTGTTGTTGTTGGTGGTGAGGCATGTAATGCTGTTATCACGGCCTCTTAACTTCCTTCTGAGTCCCAAGCTTGCTCTCTAGGCATGACTTTCAGACAACTTTGAACCACTGCAAAGGAGGGGATGTCTTTGACAGTGGTGGAGATGTTGATGGAGCAGAATGAAGATGCTGCCACAGAGGTGTTGGAATTGCTAGTCATTGCCTTGCGTTTTTATTAGGTGGTGGTCACGCAAGGCCCTCTGTCAGACAAGGCGTGAGGACAGACGGGTGATAGTATATTAGCGCTCGAGGCGACTGTTATTCTGCAGCCCTCTCCTGCATCTTTAGGACTGTCTCCTGTCCTTCGGGATGCTCTCGGCATCAATTGTTTTCTTTCTTCGTGTAAAAAATATTATCTGGAGTTTTTATATTTTAAATGTTTTTGCCAAGCAGCTGTGAGTTTTTAAATTTCATTGAATTAAAGCACGCTTATGCTCATTTAATTATATTTGTGGTCTCCAATAGAGTAGCTTTGTGTGATTTACAGCTTCAAGTAATCTTTATTTGCCTTACACTGACTGCTCAATGCATCATTTGTGTGAAACAAGCTGTTTCGCACCATTCCCCAATCCTCTGATTGCATATTTCTGTTATTTCTTCCGAGTGCCTCTATTATGAATATGACTGGACCATGTGAGCAGTAGTCATGCGTCACTGTTGTGGTCCAAACATCACATTTTTTGTAATACAGAGCTCCACAGTGTACTTGTGGTTGTTGACCATTCATTTATTATATTGCTGGATGATCGCAACTATTGCTCTTCAAAATCTCTTTTTTTCTTCATTAAAAACATCCATATCCTCTAGTAATACAAGACAACACAAAAAAAGACACATGGAAAGACTGTGTTATCATCTGCATGTGCCCATGAATCTTAAGATTTATTCTAGAAATTAGCTGCACAGCATGGTCACAGAATTAAACACAAGCATCCATACGGTACGCATTCTGTGCCTTGGTAGTAAATGGTCTAAGAGTCTAGTGCATGGGGTGTAAAAGATGATGAAGCTACACTTGCAGCCTAAAGTCAGACAAAAGACAAAAGTACAAAGCATGAAAGGGCAAAGGAAAAAAGATCACATAAAAACTGCCTCGTCACCACCACCAACATGAGCACCAGCAGCATCCCGGGCACCATCTGTGTACGTAATTATTAAAGCACGGCTGGGCTGCTATCACTGAGCAAACATGGCAGAGGCGAGGAAGTTGGTCCAGGTGTGGCAGCCAGGGACACCTGAACCAAACAACACTCGGATGTGCATTCACTCGAGCTCCAAGGATTCAGCTCTCGTTCGTGGCGGTGTGTGTGTGTGTGAGACTGTGGTGTGGTGCTATTATTGGGGAGAGTCCAGGAACGTTTCCTGTGCAAATGTTTTCTTACAATTCAAACAGGAATAATTCATAAATGAGAACCAGGCTGTAGTATAAACCAAACAAGCACTGAGGAGAGTGTGAGTAAGGTTGTATTAATACCCACTTGTAATGCATTGCAATCCAGGTTCTACATTTTTGAAACTGCAATGTTTGTGTGTTTTGTTGGAGCGAACCATAATGGAATTTGTTCCTGGCCAGACCTGCCATCCAGCTACTTTTTGTTGGATATCATTGTGGTGCAGAGCCGAATGCAGGAAGGCAGGAGAGAGCATTATGAATGCAGGAGAGAATTTTAAGAGGTGGCAAAAGGTGTTGGCAGGGTGGTGTGGGATGGATTCAAACCAGTGTTCATACAAAGAAACACTTTTGTACACTTGAAAAAAAGTCTCAAATGGTGAAGAAGACTAAACAACTTGCAGGCTTTCGGCTTTTAATTGAAGAAAAACACGTTTTACTAAGTGAGATGTTTACAGTGCAGTTTATATGACATTTATAGAACTGCACAAAAGCACTTTTTCATAAAAATGATTTGTGCGTGTCATAGGTCAAATAATCCGTATTAGAGATGTCTACTTTCTATGACATCGTACAGATCCATGTTTATTTTGAGTATATAATAATGAAAAGTAAAATTAGTTTGTTTTGAGTCAGTCAACAAGTCAGTTTGAAATGTAGACGTTTTGGGAAAAGTGGTTTAACTCTTTCTTTTTAATATCTGTGGTGTGGGCATTTGAATCGTTCAGTGAATATAAACAAGCTAGCAGGGCCACCAATAAAATCCACAAGATGACCTTTACAGAGCAGCTGTGTGCAGAGAAACCCAGTAAATCATAAATGACAAGGCCCATCCCCTCCACATTGAGTCTGAGTTGCTTTCTTCTTCTCTGGCATGCGAGAATGCAGAACTGAAATGATTTTAACTGTGAGGTATAGCGCAGAAATTTAGGGTCAGACCAACAATTTTCTTGCCTCCTCTGGACTATAAATTCTGTCCTCTTGTGATTCATCAAGAGCTAATCAGTGCATTACTCGTACTACACAAACAAGAGAAATCTGAATTAACAATTGTGTTTAGGTACTATGGGATACTGTGGTACTGGTTGTCAGGGAAGTAACAATAGCTTCAAAGCAGTCAGAAGTTTGGGTTATGTGGTCCTATATATGTAGTCCTGGCCTCTGTAATTTCAAAAGACTATTTGGGCAGCTTACTTCAGATAGAGTAGGGGAAGGATTATAGGCAGGAAGATGAAATGTTGGAAACTGGGAGACATGTCAGATGTGATGTTGTTGTAACCACTGTGGAGGCACTACTGGCCTCATTATCGCACAAATCTGGTCATCCATCAAGCCTGATGACATTAATAAAGCCCCCCCCCCCAGGGCAGACATTTTGACTTGTCAAGCAAAGGTGGAACTAATAACAGTGATGGCTGCATTCCATTTGACTATTTAAGATCAGGTGTCCTGTTATTACACAAGCAGGCAATTAAAAAAATGAGAAATTATGTTGCATTTCATCTGAAGTGTCTTACAGCTGGACTAAAAGCCCTAATGATTATTTTACCTTTATCTCGTTTTCTTTACAAAAACATCAAGAAATTCGAAATGATGTGGTATATTCACCTCAGAGCCATGTTGTGGTTGCTCATTACCATGACAACGCATGCTATGAATATGATATAAGCTCTGTTGAGCATTTTACCTTTTTTTCCTATCCTTGGTGCACTTGTGCACTTTAAGCAGAAGTCATGGTAACCTGACTCAACGCTCCTTCTTGTGCAACAAAATCACAAAGCAACTAAGTTCTATACCGAGTCGATCATCTAGCTTACTGAGATCCAGACATTTTCAGATATTTTAGGACAGGTCATTAAACTGAAAAACAAAACTTAGCTAAAAGTAACGCATAAATATAATTTCAAATAAATGCAAATGAAAGATTTACTGAGTAGTCTTTGCTAACATAAGTTTCTCGTATCCTGTTCCACTCCCCATAATTGTCCTGAAGAAATCAAATAATACATAATTACAGCTTTACATTTGGATTAGTAAGTGGACAACAAATCATGAATTACACAATTTTTAAATCGCCATTGACAGAAATTAAACCATAATTAAACATCTATTAAATTACTGCAGGTTCAAACCAAGTACACCTAATCGTTTGGGTCTCACTGAATATTGAATATACTAAAAGTAGTCCTAGTAACCAGTTCTCATTAGGCTACAGTTACTCAAAGCTATAGACCAGATTTCTAACAATTTGTGACAACTTAAAAACTGCTAGAAAAAAAAAACGTGTGTGGTTGGTGAGTGGTTCCTTGTTCCTAGTAGGTGTACCAAAAACCTCCTTGTGATTGTTTTAATTGTATAAGATTGGCGCAGTTGCCCATAGTTTGTATGGAAGATCGAGACAGTTCTCACTCCCGAGGCGTAACATAGCGACGTTTTGTCATGTCCCGAGGTGTCACATATTACATGAAAGGTAACCGTCCCCGTCCCTGTGATACGCTCCGGATTGTGGATGGAATCCATCAGAATGACGCTCCTGGCGGTAACACACGATCCAGCCATGTATTCCAACCCTAACCTTAATCCTAACATTAACCACAACCTTAATCGTGTCAGATAGTGTTTTCCAAAGCGGTTCATGATGAGAAAGTTAAAAAAAAAAAAAAATGTACAGCTGTAGATTGAGTCCAAACGGTTCTCATGTTTTCTCTCATGTGTTCTCATGCGGCCGAAAGTCTAACATATTGACAATTTGTCAAAAGCATCGGTATTTTACGTTTTGGGATGAGAACGTGTTGGGAAAATGCAGACCCTTCTGCAAAGATCTGACAACTAATCACTCAGCAGTTTTGAAACTGACGAGTGCAATACAAACTGGAAGCCAAGACAATTGATCTTCAAAGTAAGCTTTTACTTTGAATGCAAACTATCTCCATTTCCAATTTATGTCAACCTTTTTCTTGACAAGCAGAAATGATGTCTGTAGACAAGTCAACGTCCTCTGTGTAAACTTTGGGCCATCACGGGTGCTGTGATACCCTCTTTGTAGCTGGCAGATTGCGTGGGTGATCATGGTTTGCATAGAAGACAACCACTTGTGTGCAACACTTGCTGCCAGTGCTACTGTGAAACGATAGTGAAACTGTGAAAAGTGCCACACAAACTGGAAACAGAGAAGTAAAATATTTTTCTTTGAAACGTTTTGGTTCCACCAGTAAGGCACAAGTCATTATCTTAAATGCAAACTATGGGCGGTCGCGGAAATTTGCTAGCAACTAAAACAATCACTTTTTCCCTAGTAACAGTGGTTGCCAAGGTGTTGGTGTAATGGTCTTTTCTGTCTGGGGTCAAGTAAAAAGGTGCTGCTAACAGAAGCAGCTAAACTAAAACCATTTTGTTCTTTAAAAGAAAGAAATCTACGATTACCAACACCAAATAACACTTTGTGTGTATCTCTCAGACACCAGAGACATCTGAAAAATGGAGGTATTTGGTAGTTACATGAACTTGAAGTCCTCATACCATGAAATAATCCAAAAGAAAAAAAGAATTGTCTGCCTATACAATCCAACTTGAATCACACTGAGTAAATCCCCAAGACATATTCTCTTTAAAGTAGGTAAAAAATAATATTGCAACATTAATAAAAGCACTAAATGATAGAAAGGGTGTTGCTCCCTTCAGTGCGCTCTATGCATCCAAAACGTGAAAATTGTGTGTGCTGCTTCAGAGAGAACATTCATTTCTTCCTAAGGGACCAGCATCATGGAAAAAAAAAACCTCTTTAAGGCGGTAACATGCTCAGATGTGATGGGAGAGTCATGTTGGCTGCGAGCGTTTAGGCTCAGCAGGGAGACAGAGGCTCCAGTGTAACGAGAGAGAGGCCTTTCTGTGCTGTGACTCAGATGAACACAGCAGTTGTTGGGGAAAAGGTCAGGGGATTTTGTTGATATTCTGCAGCCGTGCGCTTTTTGGCAGGACACTTGACGGCGCAGCGGGCACTCGAGCATGAAATGATGTTGCTTCCTCCGGCCAGGAGGCGACGGCTCCCATGCCACACAGCATATGCAGGACGCCATAAATCCTACAGTGTAAATAAAGACCTGCTTCGCTCCACCACATCTCACTCCTTCTGTGTCCCTTTTTAAAGAAGAAAAAAGAAAGTCTGGCTTTTTCCCATTTTCATTCTTCCTCTCTTTCATTTTTCTTTTTTGTGTTTACCCCTCACTATCTCGTTCTGGCTTTACTTTTCCCTTTTTTCCCATTTTCTCCAGTGATGTAGTGGTAAACAAAAAGGTGGCTGATCTATAACCTAACTGTGATCTTTTTTCAAAACTGTGCATTCACCAGAGATTTTAGGAAAACACTGATATAGTATTATTTGTAACTTCTATGTGTCTGTATTTTTTACCCTTCTTGTTTTTCTTTATAAGTTATTACACAAAACATGTTCTTCATTTTCATCTGACTTTGCAGCAGTCAAATGCAGCTCCTGGCACTTTATCAAGGAAACAAAAGGGGACTTAAATCTCATTTCGCCACAGTTTGACTTTATTAACTTCTCAGCAGGCACTGACAGAGGTTTATCCTTTGACAGATGTTTTGAATGCTCTTTTAAGTGTTGGAACGCTACCCCCGTCCTCAGTGCATACACAACCAAACATGCGTTCTGTAATTACAGGCTGCCAAGCCTATACAGCTTTCAGGCCTACTAGGTATTTTGCTGTCACTTAAAAATGGCTTCATAGCTGACTATACTTCCTTCTCTGTCACACAAAAAGAGAAAATAAATATGTAGCAATACATTTGTTATGACAAAAAGTTGACAGAGTGCACAATGCACTGCTTTCTTCTACGAGTTAATTTAGCTGCAGAAACACTTATTCATAGTGGCAAGGCTCTCAGAAAATAAAGTACCTTCTTGTACCTGAAGGGGTAGAGCAGTTTTTCACTCTGGCAGTATCCTTTAAGGTATTGCCATTTTACCATTGATGGGAGCCAACTTTTTTATACTATTAAAGAAGGTCTGGGCTGGATCTCGTAAATGGACTGGTTCTTACATAGCACTTTTCTACTCTACCTGACTAACTAGTGAGTCACAGTTACTAGCCAGCTTTCCCCTAATGATCTGTGCACTTGTCCAATTGCTAAGTTTTTACATTGGTAGCCAGAAAAATAGGGCCCAGAGATCTGTTACATTTATGAGCTAGAACAACCATAAAAACATGTAGCAATTGTACATAAGATAAAACTTTTTTCTTTTCTTTTTTTTTAAAAAAAAAAAGCAAATTTCCATAATTTAGTCTATAACTGCAGTTAGGCACCTAATTTAAGACATCAAATAATGAAGTCTATTCTGATAAATCACTTCATAAATCAATAAAACTATTCGTAAGTGCTAAAGCTGGACAAATACCACTCAATTTGAATGGAGGGGAAAAGAAAGTTGCCTGGCCAGGTCAACATTTCCCTTCCCAGCCACGAAAGATGTAGATCCCAAGAGAAAGTTGGAACCCCATCCAAAGTCACCAAGTTCCCCCAGAGTTTTTTTTCACCATCAGGACAGAATGAGCAGGAAAAAAATGTCTTATGAATCCAGCTTTTAGATTGCAGCTGTGTTTTAGCGATGGTTAATCACCTCATACTTTGTATTTTCTCACCCGACTGCAGGTGTTCTGTTTGCTCACCAAGGAAGGAAGAACAGTCAGTTTAGGATTTATGACAAGATTCTTTTGTAAAGCTGCTGTTGCCCCCACTGCTACCTGTTCAAATAAATTAGACCTTTCTTGTAATAAACTTGCTTCATGAGTTTGCTGAAGGCATCAGGATCTATTAGCCCCTTATTTACATTATTAAGCTTCACTTCAAAGCCTTTTAAGACCTTTATATTTGATGAGGAGGAAACCCGGTGCTGAAGGTGAACTTTTTTTAAATGGGAAAAAATACAGTGTTGCAAGTCTTTAGAAGTTTTTCAGTTGGTATACAACCATTACAAAAAAACATGTGGATCAATTTTGTAGATGGCCTAAATTCTAACCACAAAGACGGTGCCAAACGCTGGACTTCAGATGTGTTGCCAAGTCGTGATATAAATAAATATAAATTTTAATTCAGATCCTTTGCTATACTCCATATTCTTTACCAGATCCCATCATATTGTGTTTGTGGATGGGTAATGCAGAAATTCTGTTTTGCTGCCCTTGGCCTGTTTGCAGTGCAGTTTGCAAGTGACCGAGGCAGACGTTGGTCTTTTTCCAGAGGGGAGGAATTAGCATTTCAGGCAAAGATTATTTGTCAAGGCCTTTGTATCTAGTTCCTCATTCTTAATATCATTTCCATATCTTAACATTTAGGTAACCTTGAGACTTGCTTTGTCATTAAAATGGAACCTTTTGTTGTGCTTGAGAGAGCTCATTACCTCATTACCTAACTTACTCTTAGGACAGCTCTAACATAGTAAACAGCTGTTTAAGTAGTTCAGAGTATGCAGCTATGAAATATTCGGAGTTTTTACTTTTTAAAGACAGCTTTAATTTTGGTGGAATGACTTTTTTTCCCTCCCAAAGAGCAGATAGCTACTTTTAGAACCAACTATGAATGTCATTCAGAAGTCTGCTGTGAAATGCTGGATCCTCCTGGGAAAGGTATGTTCAGGAAATATAGAGTAAAAAAATATAACACTGTGTGAATGTTTTTCTTCAAAGCAGCTCACAAATACACTGACTACACTTGAGTGTATATACAGAAGTTTTGAAAAATCTAACCTCTGTTTGTAGCTAGATTCAACCTTTGAACAAGTCATCGCATTTCCTTTTAAAATAGGACGACATCAAATGTAAATCTAATTGGATTCAAGGTGAAACTCAGTAACAGGAGCAATAATAATAATTTCTGAGGAGAAACTGCTATTCACTAAATCTTTCTTTTTTCTAGCTTGAGAAAAATAAATCGCCATTAAAATTAAAAATTGAATTTTTAAAATGATTCAATACAAGGTTATTAACCCATTTAATTTTCAAATAGTCCTTATAGCTATGTTTAGAAGTTATACAAGAAATTCATGTTTATGTGTATAAAATGAACCTGTAAGACATAAATAAACATGGATATCACCTGTTCACAATGCCCTATGAGTCATTCAAGCATAAAATATGCACCTAACTCAAAAGTTGAACCGGTGTTGTCTGCACATAACAAAAACCCCATTTTAACTAGTATCTTTAAGCTCTTTTTTTTAGAAGCCTGTCACAAAAGCACACCATTTGTGACCATTTTTAATTGAATGCATAAAAAACGCCAACGATTACACAGTTTGAGAGGCAGAAAATAGTACTTTTTGCATGAAAAAGGCGATTCCCAAAGAGCTATTATCCAAAAACTCCAGGAAAAGAAGCAATGACCTCACACGGGACCCGAGAGTTGTAGCATCCATCTACTAGAATTTTATTCACCAAAACTAAAGCACAAATTTCTTGGACTATGCAACAGTCCACATTATTTGTCTAATAACTCCTTTAAAAATGCTTTAAAAAGGAACATCATCACAAACATGGTCAGGAGATTTATTTAAGCTATGAGTCCTAACCAAACAGCTAAAATTATGAAGGGGGAAACTACCAGTAAAGACCAAACTTATTTTTACAAGGCTGTAAAAACACTTCTTATATTTTAGCATGTGTGATTTACTTCCATGTCAGAGTGGCTACTCCAGGAATTCCTGTTTTTGTTGTCCCTTTTCAACATTCCAAGTTGATTCTCTGTTGAACATTTATATGCAAGTCAAGTGTAATGTACTTTAAAATCAGTGTACTTATTTCAACGTATGAAAATCCAAACACCTACACTTTAAAAAGAACGTAAATGAGCCAATTTAAAAGTGTGGGTGCTTTATCGGTTTTACAGATCCCATTACCTTCTAAAAGCACTAATTAAGTATGTTGCAGATCATCATATCTGTGTTATGAAGGTGGCCCAAGGTGTGTTCTATTATAGAAAATAGCTACATTTAAAAATGAGATTTTACTCATCAGTGACTCGCAAACTTAAGAGATTATTTTCATTATTTATATATCACATCCATTAACATACTTGAAGGCTTTGTACTTGTTTGAGAGCTGTAAATGCCTGTCTGAAATCAGAGCTAAAGTCCCTGAACCAGTCATGGCTGTTAATAACCTGAACATGGGTCCACTGGTGATTAACATTAGAAAGAGAGAACAAATTCAAGTAGTGGCCTCACTGGAGGGAACACAATTCACAGCTCTCCACTGAGTTTGTATTTTGTGAAGGTGCCTCCTTGTCTAACTGTAAAAAGTCTAAAAGCTGCAGTTTGACTGGGTGCACTACCAACAGTTTAAAGAATATGT